>PVIA01010787.1:0-49425 GCA_004024845.1 Tonatia bakeri
GTGGCTCCATGGAGAGGGGAAGGGTGTGGATTCCAGAGCCGGACTGCCCAAGTTCAAGTCCTGGCTCCACACCGGAGTCACGTACCCTTAGGCATGTGACCCCACCTTCATGGGACAGTACAGAGGACAGCACCTACCTCACAGGGTTGTCGTGAGGAGTAAATACATGAATGTTGGTAAAAGCTTAAAACAGTATCTGGGAAGTGAAAAGGGCTACATAGGAACATCTATTAAACACTGCATCCAAAGAGCAATAACGAAAGTAAAACAACAGGGGGCGCTGCACAGCATCAACGATGAGGGTCTGCCCCTGAGCAAACAAATCTCGTGCACGCATTGTCCTCAAAGGGGGGGGGGGGTACAGTCAAAAGGCACAACTATCTACACCAGTCTTGACTCAAGAAACAACCCAGAGACTTTCCTCTTTGTCCTAAGTTACCAGATTCATAAAGGACAGTTACCAAGTGGTGCCAGGGAGACATAAGGAAGAGGAAGAGAGACAAAGACAGAGGCACAGGCAACAGGCCAGCACCCTGTCGAAAGTACACACACACACACACACACGTGCCAACTAAATTTTAAGTTTCCACCCTGTCGCATGGATGGGACAGTATGATGACAAACCCTGAGGAGTTTCATTAGTTACATAGCTCACCATGGAATCAAGAGCCACACGAGGACGGGACTGTCCCCCCCCCACACACAGACAGAGCAGTTGACCCCTCAATAGCTGCTCATCATCCTCTTCAGTAAAAAGCCAGCAAATGCCTCCGGGTGCTGCATGCACTGCTGAGCCCGACATCAAAGAACTAATATTGAAAATGCAGCACAGAATTAACCGGCATCGGAAAATCAAACAACAGCCTGGCATTTTCTGAAGCAGGTACAAGCCTGTTACCAATGGAGATTTGCCAGAAGCGTCTTCCAAAGTGCAGCTGCAGCAGAGAAAAAGAGATGTGTGCTTCTGTGCTTTAAAAAGACAAAGGAGGCAGGTCTCGTGGAAAACAGCGTATTAAACTTATTCATAAGGTGACAGCCGACTCTGGTTTCTGATTACAAGCAGTGTCCTCGAAAGAGGCGTCGCACCTGCGAGCTGAGTGATGGGGGGTTCTGACGGACTCCTGCAGCGACCACTTGTGGGTGTTCTGTTTACACAGGAGTGCATTGCCCAGCCTGGGCCCACGATACAGAGACAGGGGAATGAGAGAGAAACAGCACCCTGTGAGCATGAATAAGCAGGGGCTGTACCCTGGCCAGCGAAACTACAGTAACTACAAGTGATGAGAGTAATTATTTATTTCAACAGGTGCCTTAAATGAAAGTTGAGTGAACCCTAGAAAAAACAGTGGAGTAAAACTCACTTTAAAAGGGAAAACACTAAGATATTTATAGACATATGGATACCTCAAACGCTCTCAGTTGAGGATGGGACACTGGTCTGCCGGGGACCAGGTCACAGACCTGCAGAGACGAACGCCTGAAACAAGCGTCTGGAGCTGAAGAGGGCACGCCCACACCCTGTGCGGGGTCCGGAGGGACCGGCCTGCAGGAGCACAGCTCCTCAGTTCTGTCTTCGCAGGATGCCCCTGAGTGTCTTTCTGAAAGCACAAGGCAGAGCCCGCTCCTGCCCAGTTCGATCAGGGTGACTGGGCTGGAGGCCGGGCATTCTCTGCTCATCTTCCAAAATAATGTGTTTTGATCAAACTTCTCATTTTGAGATGGTTGGCAATTCCCATGCATCTGTAAACAACAACGCAGGCTGAGGCCACCTGCGCCCTCTGCGGTTTCTCCCCATGATTGGGTCTTGCAGGATGGCAGTGCAGGACAACCGGAACGTGATGGTGACACAGCTGAGACGCAGAGCAAGCCCGCAGCACAAGGCCCCCGCCGGCCCCCTCCAAGACACGACCACGGCCTCCCCGCACTCCATCCCCCACCCGTCCTGACCTCTCTGCGTCCTGACATTGTCCTCTCCAGAATGTTCTATAACCGGGATCATTCAGTATGTGACCTTTGGGGGTCGGGTTCTTTGATTCCGAATAATTGCCTGGAGACTCAGCCGCGCCATTCCAAGCAGCACTCCTTCTTATGCCTGCGGAGGAGTCCGGGGCACCCCCGCGTCACCCCCGCGTCACCCCCGTGTCACCCCCGTGTCACCCCCGTGTCACCGAACATCTGGGCGTGTCCAGTTCGGGCTGATTACCAACGCGGCTGCGGGGCACTCCCGCACGGGTGTTCGCGTGCAGGTGAGTTCCTTCCCAGGGATGGAAGCCGAAGAGTTTTGGGGCCCGCTGGGCCGCGCGGTAAGTGCACCTTTGCAGTGCCAGGAGCCCGGCGCGGGTGTTCAGGGTCCGCTGCGCCATTTAACATTCTCCGCCCCCCTCCCCCGCCAGCCCCGTGCCCAGGTGGGTGCGTGATCTGAGGTCTTCACGTGCTCACCAGCATTCGGTGGTGTTACTTTTCTATTTCAGTCACTCTGACAGGTGTGCAGCAATGACTTAGTGTGGCTTTAATACACCTTTCTCTAGCGGCTAATGATGCTGAACATCTTTTCAGGTGCCTATTTGCCGTCTGTGTGCCCTCTCCACTGAAATGTCTCTTCACATCTTCTGCCCATTTTGTAACTGGATGATTTTCTTTTTGTAGTTAAATTTTGAGTTATTTACATAATTTAGATATTAAATATGTATACTTACATATGTGTACATGTGTAAATACATATTTTTGGTCATATGCATGGTTTGCAAGTATTTTCTCAGTTTCTACCTTAACAGGGGTCTTTAACAAAGTACAAACAAATAAGGTCAAATTTATCAGTCTGTTCCTGTGGATTGTGCTTTTGGGGTCAAGTTGAAGAATTCTTCAGCCTAGACACTGAAGGTCTTATCCTTTTGTTTGTTTTTGTCCTAAAAGTGTAATGCTTTTATGTTTCACATTCAAGTCAGTGATTCCTTTCGAACCAATTGTTGTGTGAGGTGTGGGGTTCAGGTCCAGGGTCATCGCCTTACCTGTGGCTCCCCCATCCCTCCAGCGCTGTTTGCTGAAACCCTCGTCCTTTCCTCACTGCATGGCCTTTGTCCCTTTGCTGCCATCTAGTCGGGCAGAGCCATGCAGGTCTGCCTCTGGGCTCCCCGTTCTCTGCCTTTCGTCTGTGTCTCTCCCTCTGCAGGTACCACGCGGTCCCGATCACTAAAGGCCTTAATCACCATAGCTTTTAGACCTCATTAGGCCATGCCAGTGTTCTGCTTGAAAACCTTCCGGAAGCATTCTGCCACCCCTACCACGACCGACATCCTAACTCCCCGCCAGGCCCTCAGCTCCTCGGGTCTGCCTGACGTCCACATGCAGCCTCTCTTTGCTCCCTGCGCCCATCTTAGAAACCCTTGTCCCCGACCTTCACAAGACCAGTTCTTTGTCATTGTCTCCACGGAGACATCACCGTCCTGACAAAGCCTCCCAGTCCTGTCCAAGCTGCCCACCGCCCCTCGGCTCTCTGCAGAGCAGTGAGCATGACCCAGTGTCTCTTTCACTCACGTATGGATCTTCTCCCGTAATTTCCCAAACCCAAGTGAAAGCTCCCTGGGGACTGGTCTCTGCCGGCCTTGTTCGTTGGTGTGCGCCCAGCCCTGGGATCAGTGCTCGGCTCATGGCAGAGCTCCAACTAGCATTTGCTAAACAGATGTAGGAAGCCTGCCTATGGAGTCTAGCATGCATACTCATAACTACAGTGACAACACGGACTGGTACCTACATGTAGCACTGTTTTCAGAGATCCCTACACACAAACACTCTCTCTCTCTCCCCCCCCCCTCTCTCATTCAGTCCTGACAATAACCGTGAGAGGTGATGTTACCGTCCTCACTTTGTAAACAAGAAAACCGAGGCACACACAGATTATGTACCTAGCCACGGCTATACATCTTAATGGCTGAGCAGCAATTCAGGCCCGGGCTGTTCCTCACGCCTCGTCATCACGCCAAAGAGAACTAGTGAAACAAAGAACATTTCCTTCGTCCCTCCTTGGCCTCTCTGACGGGGAACTCGGTAACTGCCAGCATCGTTATCACTTAACACCTGTGTCTGATGACGTCTAGCTTTTGTCCCGCAGGAAAATGCTGCTCTGTTGGGAGAAGGTGGGGAGCAGACCTGATTTTAAGGAGGGTTTTCCCAGCGTGGCTCATGGGAGGGGCGAGAACGGGGGCCACCACACTCCCAGCTTTCCACTCAACTCCAGAGACCTAAGCCCCAAAGAGGGCACCCCTGAAATTTTCTTCTCGAACTTACTTGTATTCTACCCGCCTTGAGATAGCTCATGACACTGCCTTCTTTGCCCCATCCTTGAAGTTTTAGAAAGCAAAAGATGGCCTTGTATAAACATCACTTGGAAAATGGAAACAGCACAGATATTTAAGGCAACTTCTAAAAACCGGAATGCATTTCTTCGTGTAGAATGCCCACCTCTGACTGTCTCCTCCAGCTCTGCCAAGTGTCCTCAGCATGCAGCATCTTATCTTCCCTCCAAGGGGGCTTCACAGATCGGACGGATTAACATTAACTACGTACAAAACATTCCGTCGATATGTGAACTAGTAAATATCAGCAACTCCTGAAGTACGAACATGTCCTTCCTTCAAGAAAAAAATCACAAATCGAAGCCACAAATCTCTGGCAGACTGAGTTAAAAAGCTCAGTTGGAAAAAGAAAATTTTTTATGTACTTACATATACTCACTGTTCAGAAGCAGGCCAATCTCAATTATGTATTTCTGCAATATTTCTCCTTATCTCTAGGAAAGTGCTTTGGGATTTCAATGCTAGGGTTGTGACTAAGCAAGGTTAGGATATCCTGCATTGCAGTCTGTAAAACAAGCTTAATTTGGGGAAGAAAGAAATCACGGAACTAGCCCTAATCCATTTGTCAGAAATAATATCGGCAAAGAAGGTGAATTTTGAGAACTGAGTAGATGATGTTGGATGTTAAGCTTCCCGAGGATGCGGACTTCTCAATTTCCTTGAACATTTCTTCAAAGGGAAACACAGAAAACAATCTCGGCCCCTTTACTAGGATTTTTCCAGGATTTCATAAATGCTTCTCTGTGAGATCGCATCATTTCCGGGGGCTGGGGTGGGGGAGGGGTGGTGGCGGGATCAGAGTTGAGGGAACAACTATCAAAATCACAAACCCCTCAAAAGAGCTTTAGTCTGAAAGGAGCAAAGCCCTCTACCGGGTCCTCTAACAGCTCTACGGGAAAAGAAAACTACGTAAAAATTAACCTCGCACGTTAATGGAGAGTGTCTTATATCAGAAAGAAAATAAGTTTCCATGTACTGTTAACTCCATACATGAAAATGAACTGAAGAAACTGATCACTCAGAAGCGAAGAACGGCTTTGGGAAACTGCTGCCTCGGGGATTTGATGGTCAGCGCTTGTCTGGATCGCTATGGTGAGCTAAAGTAACGAGGGGATGAACCTGTAGTTACCAGGAGAAAGGCTCCCCGGAAGTGCGGCCACATGCCGAGAAATCCAAGTCCAAGCGCCACGTGCAGCGGAAGCTTCTGCAGAAAGGAAGTGCCACGGGCTCATAGAGGCAGCTTTTCCCAAGTAGAGAGACACTCGGGGGGCCGCCCAGAAAGGGGAGCGGCACACGGCATGGTGTCCGACATGGAAATAAAGTCAACACCCCAAACTGAAAAAGTCCAGTTTTCAAATATCTGCTTATTGTGCCGAGGGCTCCATCGTGTCACTATTTTTTAAAACTAATTTTAAAGGCATTTACTGTTACTCTGAAGTCACTTTGTCTCGCTTTTTAGTTCCATTTTCTCTGATGCCTTTGGGCATCGTAGTCCTCAAGGTCATGCAAAGCATGTCCGTGCACGCGATGTTCCAGTGTAAAAATGTAACTGGGAAATCCACGGTGACCTGTCGGACGGCGGGTCAAAATGCAGTCGGCCCCCGGGTGATACTCGTGGCCCAGACCATACACACCATGTGCAACATACACAGTTTCACTTTGCGTGGAAACAATGTTACAAAATATCTGTACAACACTGTTTATTAATTCATGAAAATACGTTTCAAGGCTCTGAGTTCCCTGAGCGTTTAATCACACTCGTGACTGACATCGTTTACCTGGACTCATTGCCAGGACTTCCGTTGTCACTTACAACCATGTCCTGACGTCCTCATCGCCTTTCTAACTTCCATCGGAACCCCAAGTACAATGTGTATGGTGTCCTGGGTCCTGGCCCAGCACTTCTAGCTGTGACATCTAAGGCCAGTAATGAGGCAGAAGTGTACTCGTTCTACAGAGTAGAGAAAACGGGGCCATCACCCAAATCCAGGCCCGACATTCGGAGAATCCAGAGTGAATGTGTGGACTGTAACTGCACATTTTCAGCAATACAACATTTTAGGACACAGAGAGGCAGACCAGATTGTTCTAGAACAACTGCATCGGTGTGCTCCCACTCCGTCTGGTAAGTGACCCGTCCCTGCACCTCTTCCCTTGCCTCATCGCCAGCAAGTGGGCTCCGTGCCTACGAGACCACGTGCCTGCATCAGCAAGGTCGAGGAAAGAGCCCCGTGCCAGGTCCCGCCCACACAGGCTCAGTGACGAAATGACCAGCAGGAAATGTTACAGTATAAGGAAGTAACGAACTCTTAAGAGAAAGTTCTATTTCGTGAAAGCGCAGAAGCAGGGATGCCGAATGTGACAGGTGCTGTAAAAGTGGGGGCATGGAGGCGACAGACTGCAGGGGTGACAGGGTCACAGGAAACCACGTCGGCTCCCCCCCAGGGGGCAGGGCCGCGCTGAGTCAGCACTTCCATCTGCATACGAAGAGCCACAGCCTTGTCCAGGCAGAGGAGTTACTGTAAAACTGGCAACACAAAGAGTGAACTGCTACAGTCTGAGGACGTCTGACTCCTCTGGGCCAATCTGACTTTCAAAGGTATCAACATAGAAAAGAAAGAAATTTATACGGAACAAATGAAAAAAGGTACCTCTGTGATAAACCCTGAAATACAACTTAAAATGAAAAATGTCTCCAGAGAAATTTTGGGGAGAAAAAAGTGGATTCTCTGACAATAATGTCACATTTGGACCAAATGCATAAGAATATCCTTTAGTTTTACAAATTGCCTCCACTGTACTGAGAACCACTCTTTTTTGCCAGCTGAAAATAAGCAAAGATTACGTGACCACCACGTGCCATGTCCAGTAAGGAAAGAGGGGGCCAGCAAGCACATGAGCGTGTGAACAGCCGTATGAGGGCACTGGCTAAAACCAGGATTGTCGTTTCAGCTGAGCTTGTTAGCCTCATGTTGCCAAATACAAATCAGTGCATCGTTCAATTAACCACTGATTTCCAGACAAAATCACAGAGCCCCACCTGCAAATAATCCAATAAACACAATAATGTTTCAAATGCTAGTGAAACTGTCGTAATTTGGGGTTGAAATTCTGGACAAGAGAGGAAAGCTGCAGAAATTATATCGTAGCTACAGTGGGTGGGCAAAATACAAGTGTTCTCATTATTTGCAGTTTTATTTGAGTGAGCTGACAGATGCACAGTGAATAATACATTTGTAAATACTCTAGTAAGAATTTTACATCAGGCAATTAGTCAGGATGATTACAGAGACTCCATCTTTTAGAAATAAAAATTTTAAATGCCAAGCAACCAGTCTACTTTAACATTACAAGTAAATGAGCTTGAACCAGTTAAAAAAATTTTTTAAGTGTATGTTCAAAATAATTTTACACTAAAAGGTCCAGGAGGCACCATTTAGTATATTAGAAAAGTTAATTTACTATGCGGTATCGCACCGACCACAGAGTACCTATTCACATAGGCTCTCTCAGTCTCCCCTTTCCATCATGTTAGAAGATTGTATTTCCCCATAAGCTAAATAAAACGTTGTACTAATATATGCAGCTAAGCAATTATATTTCAAAGACGGTAAATATTCGTTCAGGGGACCATTTGTTATATACATCTATTTAGATCAGGGGTTCTTTAAGTGGGGTTCATGAACCCCTCGTCTACCAAAGAGCTCAACAGAGAGTTCAGTGGGGGGTGACCCACGTATTTAAATGGAAAGGAGATCACCTGTGTATTTTCACCAGCACCCAACTAACTGCTCAAACTCCCCTTAACTAAGGATGCAGACAAGCAATGGCAGTAGTGTTAACAGCTCTGTGACGGAGAGAAAACCGGCTTTGAAATACGGTTACACTCGCCGCTGCCTCCAAAATCACTGCAGTTGTTAGTAGCGATGTGCATGTTACTATAGTGACGATTACAAAATATTTTTATGACTTTGATTCAATTTAACTGATTTCCTTTGTAACCCTATGCAGTCGATTTTGTGTGCCTAAAAGCACCCTGTACCTGGATCCACAGACCTCACCAGAAGACCGATCAGGTTCCTCCGATTTTTGATCCAGCAAGTGAGGTAAGGGGAAAAGGAAGGAGACAAGAAATTCTGGAGCTTAATATTATATTTTTGTGTCAACACTTGTTTTGGTTACATTTTGCTTTACTTTTTAATTCCAGGAAAACTATCGTCCTGGCCAGAGGGTGTCCAAACTGCAGCCCAGGATGGCTATGGATGTGGCCCAACACAAAATCGTAAATTTACTTAATCCATGACTCAGTTTTATTACTAAGCTTTATTGCTTAGACATGTCCATCTTCTACATTAGTGATCACAAGCTTGGGCTCTGCCCAACAATTTTAAAAGATTATCGAAAGGGCTTCTGCATAATTAGGGTTATTATGTGAGGACCTTTTTGTTTATCTGTTGTGGCAGAAATCATGAAAATTATCCATGAACCTTTTTTTGTGCTCATCAGTTTTCCTTAGTGTCTGTATATTTAAAGTGTGGCCCAAGACAACTCTTCTTCCCTTGTGGCCCAGACATGCCAAAGGTTGGACCCCCTGATCACAGCTGAAGCCAATGAAATAAATAATGCTTTTAAGCACTAACACAGTCTTTGTCCACCCATTACTGGTTCTAAGAAATGTTCTTTGGTTTAAAAAAATAAAAGAATAAAATTGCTTATCCTTACTGACCGTCTCCAAAATAACTTCAGACTGGACTGTGCTGTGGCAGACCGCAGACTTTACCTGGCCCTGGCCACGGCGGGTACTGCTTTGTCCTCCCGTCCTAGTAACCCCGGCCGACTGATGGGGTAAAAATGTGCAGAATCTGTGGCCGTCTGCCAAGTGCCAGCGACCAGGGTGACCAGCTCTAGCACAAAGATCACGTCGGAACAGATGTCACAACTGGAATCGCAACCTAAATTTATAAAAAACATCAGTTTCCCAGGCCCAGTGTCCTCCTACACCAGTCCAAAACTGAGCAAAAGGAGCATGTGCTGTTTAAAAACCCTTGCTTTTGAATCTCACGTGTCTGATGGCGGCACTCATCTCTGCAGTTCCCGAGAGGCCGTTCTCACCTGTTGCTCACCTTCCTGTGGGGTGTGGGGGGTGCGGTGGAGAGTTCCCGTGCTGTCCCCTGAGCCTCCAACCTCAAGAACCCGCATCCTGTGATTCACCATGCTCACAGAGATGCTCTTCTGCGGGGTAAGCCTGTGAGAACAGGACGAGGACCACCAGGGGCGGCACAGGCAGCCCAATGAAGTAAAGTCAGGGAGGGGGACCTCACCGTTGGATCACCAGAGGTCTCACTCTCTCCAAGAACGACAGGAGTGGTCTGCATCCCCCAAGTGACTGTCATCAACTAAGAGCCACGTCTAGTGATACCTGAAGGAGCTGAGAATGTCCCTTTCACAGGGGTGCAGCCAGCCGCTGCGGTAATGACGGAGGTCCCCTGGGGAGACCGTAAAGGGAAATGTTGCAGTGTGTGTTGGTGGCAATGACTTCTCCTCGAACAAAAGCAGGTTTCTGCTCCCGCACCCAGAATGTTCCTGCGGTCCAAAGGCTGCACTGAACGGCTGTGCAGCCACCACGGATGGCAGCCCCGGGGCCACAGGCTTCGGACCGCCCCTCCTCCGGCTCTCCTGCCCATTACAGCAACTGAGCCCACCTTGCCTCGGCAAGTGTGCCCAGACACAGAGCCTCTGTCACTCCGGGTCTCCAGACACCTCGGGCCTGAGAGGGCCCGTGTCCACAGCATCACCTGACACCACATCCCAGGGCAATCCGACACAGCCAGCACAGAATTCTCCAGAGTATCAACATGCCTTCCACCGACGCCTGCCCCGATGTCTCCGCGAGGGAGGAATTTGTGGGCCACACATGCTGCGTCCACTCCCACGCTCCTCTGTCTCTCCCGAGACATTTTCCTAGCAGGTGGAGGCCACTGCAGGGTCCGCCACAGGAGGGGGACTAATCTCCCCAGAGACAGGAGGAGGGGCTGGCTCCACCAGGAAGCCGGGGGTGGGGGAGACTTTCAAATGAGGCATCAGAGAGGAGGGCCAGGTCCACGTGCTGAGATTCGTCCGTGCTGACGGAAGCGCATTCACAGCAGTTCTCCGGCTCCCACGTCCGCCCAGACAACTCTTCTCTTTCCTGCACGAAAGCGTGAGAGGCTGTGCGTTCAATTTAACCTGCGATTCTCCCTCTCTCGGGGTCGAATGTGGGGTCGCATGCTCAGCTACCTCAGCACCACAACAGTAAGAGGCCGGCCGGCCCCAGGCCCATCACGCAGCTCAGGGTCCCCGCTGCACTCGAGCTGAGCGCGCAGGCCCTGAACTCATCAGTTCCTCTCAAATTCTTCCGGGAGTCAGGACCATCCCACCCCCCCCCCCACCGGAGGGCCTGAACGGTCATTATTCTCGGCATAATGGTCAATCGCCTCGTCCGACTGATTTCCCAGAGCTTGGACTTTAGTAAACACTGCATTTTCAGTAAAAAAAAAAAAAAAAAAGCTGAGAGTTTACATAACTAAGCATCCCCTGCCTGCCAAGGCAAGTTCCCACTGGCCGTGAGACCCCACTGCCTGGGGTCCCAATCAGTTCAGATAACCAGTCCCGGATTCTCCCCTTTGACATCTATTTTCCAGACTGTTCCTGGTGAGTGCCCGTCTAGGAGGGTGGAAACTGCTATTTCAAGCACAGGGAAGGGAACAGGGTGAACCAACCAGAGGAATATTGACGGGATTAGGTCAGGAGAACAAAAGGAAGGAGGGGCCCATGTGGAACAGAAACAGGGTCGCAATCGGAGCCAGGGTGCCACCAGGCCTGGCTGGGGCCACAAGCCCACAGTCTTTGCTGGGTGCCTAGGAACTTGGCTGCAGCAGCCCCGGGGACTACTCTGCCGCTGCTCAGCAGGCCCTTGAGGCTCAGAAGCAACAGAGGTGGGGTGCTTCTGTCACCACCCCAGGGTCTGCTGGAGCCACAGCCCCTGGCGTCTACCTGCTCCTCCACTCTGCCCAGGGGGTCCGGTGTGAACACCTCCATTTTTAATAGACCAATGCTTCCAGGTGTCATCACTCATAAATAAATCCTGCTTTTCATTTCAAGGATCAAAGCTCAATTTTGAATTTTTTTTTCCAGTGGGAGTCTGGAAATATTGCATTTCTAAGAAGAAATTATGTACCTTTTTACAACTATTTCTGAAGCTCTGGGTTTCTTAAAAAATGTCCATGGGTATATTTTCTGTGGGGTGGGGGGTGAAATGTCATTAGATTATCTGCGTATAGAATACAGTTGACACCCCCAAATTCATCCCACCCCAGCCCCTGTCTAATCTCAACCATTCAAGGGGAGACTGTTGGCACCAACTAACACTTCATTGATGAGTGACACTGAGTTAATTTTGGCAAATGACACACAAGAAAAGGTTTTTTCAAGCCTTTTTTTTAAAGGCCCCCGCACCATCACAGCAATCAGAAAATCAGCACATGGCTTTCACAGAAGAGCAGGTCAGAGGCACCTCCAGAACACTCCCACAGCCACTCACAGAACGGCCAGTGATTCCCAGCACAGCGACTCCAAGCAGGACTCATCTGCCCGGTGAGATGGCGGGACAGGGTCCGGCCAGGAGAGTCAGAAGAGAAGGTGACGGGAGAACGAGCAGGATTCCCAGGACACGCCCCAAAGATCGGCACTCGAGAACAACCCGTGATCTGTTTTACAGGGAAAAATATATTCCATAGGGATATGCAGTAAGTGAGGGAAGAGAGGGCATCAGTGATGGTGATGATGGTTGAAACCTAAGGTTTTCCAGAATGCTAAAACAGCACATCGAGAAGAACAGGACACGGATTAAAGGGACGCCAGGACACTGGCTGACAACATACCTTCAGGGCCTTCTGGGGAACAACTGAGGGTTACAGTTCAGGGGCAACGTTCGATAGGAGGGGCAACAGTGACTTCACATGAAAATTGCTTTTATTTTGCTCCTTTATCTGTATCTTTAACCCTATTACTATTAAACTTCTTTCCTCCCCACTGACTATGCGTTCCTGGGCATAAAGGCCTCTTTCAACAAGTCCCCTCGTCATCACCTCATCCGCCATCCGGGAAAGACATCTACTCAGAAAGGGAAGACAAGTCATCGATCCCCAGCCGTAAGTCATGTGAGGCTTCCGTGACGGCAGGTTCCACCTGGCCTGCATCCTGCCGGAAGGTAGAAAATGGCTGGCCAGGTTGTCATTCCAGGACAGGAGCAGGTTCTGTACCACAAATCTGAACCTGGTGAGCTTCCAGCGGGACTTCTCACGTGGCTTCGGCCACCTGAGACGATGGCATCAGTGTCCCTCCACCTGGACACTCATATTGGAAGCCTGGGAGTCACGTGTGCCTCTCCCAAGCAGCCCACAGGCCACCCGTCCTGGTGTCCGAATTCCTGTCACTCCTTGAACCTGTTCACTTCTCTCCCAGGAACGGCCTCAGCCTTGCCCCAGGCATTTCCAAACCAGGTTACTCAGTCAGGCTCCCAGCTGGTTCTATGAGCCACAAATTCACACTCCAGAACACAGCCAGAGTAATCGTCCTAAAACCTACACTTGGCTCCAGCATACTCAGATCAAGTTCAAACTCATTAACTAGCTTACAAGGTCCTTTAGGATCCGACGCGTTCACTCCTGCCCAAGGCTGACCGTTCGTTCCCACTTCCTCTCTTTGTGGCCAACAATGCCAGACTGCTTGGAGTAACTCATCCGGCCATAAGTCAGCATTGAGTCCCGCTATTCCCAATTTCTCAGCCAGCTTCAATTCTGATGCTCCAGGACACCACTTAAGCCTCTCCTCTGTAGCCACGTGACCCATGAATGGGCTCCAAAACTACCCCGTGGTTACAGTTATTACACTGTGTCATCCGGTTCAGTGTTTTCTCTCCCGCCCTTCCTCCCTATGAAATCCTTAAAAGGGGGAGCCACTGTCTTCATTTGTCTTTCACAGTGCCTAGCACATGTATGTGGAACATATGACGAGACTTTCAATAAAAGTTTGCTGGATAAGAGAATACATAAATAAAAATGGGGAGGGAATGGTACTCAAACCTGTCCTTCAAGAAAATGTGGGCACCAAAATGTATATGAAGTATGCCTCCCCCTCCCCCCCAAAAAATAAATAAATAACAGCTAAGAGACTGTCCGAAACTGCAGAACCCTCCTGGTGGGTCCAGGGGAGTTTCCGGAGCGAGAACTCAGGCAGTCACGCTGACTGCAGACCCAGCTGGCCCTGGTTTGCCTCTGCCCTGCACCAGAGGCCCCTGTCCACATCGGGAGGGTTGTCAGCCAGTGCCCAGCGGACTCGGTGTAAGATTACAGACTCAACTGAAAGAAAAGGATTTTAATCAAAACCCTGCTCCCTTCCGTGATTTAATCATTTCACACTGATTAAAGAAATGGCAGTAATTATAAGAGCGTTTCCCATCTACGCCAAGTGCTCCTGAGGAGCTCACAACTGCTCCGCTCTCTGATTTGGGAGAATGCACTCCGTGTCCTAAATTAAATGCAAGTATTCTCAACTAGGAAAACAAACTACAAAAAAAAATCTTCTTCTGCTTCGATTATTTATCTTGGGGGTTGAGCTTCTCAGGTGTGTGTAACACATCTTGAGAGTGAAGAAGAAGGAGAAAACACTGCTGGCCAAGATCGGAGTCCTGAATCCACAGCTTGGACGTACTATTCAGGAAACATGCCCCAAATCTCTAAACCCACAACTCCTTGAACACCGTTTCAATTTCAGTGTCCTCCCAACAGACTCACTCTTCAAAGTCCAAGAATGAGGAGACACAGTATGAACGGTGGTTTATTTAATTAAAAAGGTGTAAAACTAGATGAGTGGTATAGAAAATTGCAGCATGCCTTTTCAAAGGTCCTGCAAATGCTTCCAGAATTTTACTTTCATCTTTGCCTTGATAACTCCCTAACAGACCATAAAATAACTTAAGTTGTGATGACTCGAATCCTTAACCCTCAAATGCCTCGCTCAGTTCAAACCTAAAGCAAGGGAAGCAGTGTCCCTGTTCGCGGGACTTCCAGTGCTCTCCTTCGCTGCTGTCCCCTGACATTGCCTGTGAAAGGCGACAGGGCCAGGGGACAGGCCCGCAGGGGCGTGAGAAGACGCCTGCCCATCTGCAGCTCTGCCTGCGTCACCGGTCCCGCGCGGGGTGTGACCTCAGGACTGGTAGCTCCTGAGCAGTGACTAACGCACAAGCAGCCCTCCCACAAGTTCCTTTGTGCCTGCCCCGCCGGAATAGTGCATGTCCTGTAATAAATTCTCAGTAAATATTTATGGAGGTCCAGTTGCCCCCACGACTGGTTGGATTGAGAATGGTGCCTCACATCACAGAGCCTCCCGGACACCAGAGACATGACTTCAGCCCAGCCTCGTAACAGGTTGTGCAGAGAGAGTCGTCAGTCACTTTCGGCTCCAAACGAACGACACGCTGAGGCAGAAGGTAATGACAAAAGAATTCGGGCTTATAGAGCCAAATTTGAAACTAAGGGAGCTAAATCTCCGGGTGCCAAGGTACTCAGAAGTGGATAGTAGTGTAAACTGAATCCAAAACACTGGCAATATACTAATGCTAATGTCAGCAAGTGAATACAATCCTATATTATAATATAGTAATACTAATGTACAAATTACTAATAGCATTCTCTGATCACAATGAAAAAAACAAGGAACATCCTAATAATAATAATGTAAAAGGAGAAAAGACCTTTTCACCTGAAGATTAAAAAGCGAGCTATTAACTGGCAGTTATAGTAACAACAAAAGCACTTGTCAGAGGAGACTCCATAGATTTACATGAGTTTTTTAAAAAGAAGTGATTTAAATGTTCAAGTCAAAAAGCTAAAAGGAGATCAAGGAAGTAAAACAAAAGCATAAAGAAGAAATTAATAAAAATAAAAACCAGGATATTAACAAAAATAAAACAAAAACCTACAGAATTAATAAGTCATTTGTTGCTTTCAAATAAGCAACAAATGAACAAACAAGACAAAGAAAAACCCCTAGACACAGACACCAGAACTATGGGTCCCACAGAGAAATGGGGTGGGGGTGGGGGGTAAAGGGTGAAACAGATGATAAGGAAGGAGATTGGACTTTGAGTGTGGAACCCACAGTGCAACATAAAGATGATATACATACACACACGCACACACACAGATATATCTCACAGAATCCTGCACTTGAAATCTACGTAACTTTATTAACCAATGTCACCCCAATAAATTTAATGAAAAATCAATAAATCAAAAAGCTGGTTCTTTGACATAGTCAATAAAATAGACAACCTAATTTTTAAAAAGGGAGTGGGGAGGAGGGTGCATGAGCAGAAAGTCCAAAACCACAGGAAGGAATGACGGGTGAGAAATAACCAGCGAGTGAGAGCGGCAGCGCCGGAGGCGGGTGGAATGAGGAGTAAGCCCATCGTGCACGCAGACACATTGGAAACCGTGGGTGGAATACAGTCCAATGTGGCAAAGACGGGCCACAACACAGAGAAAGCTACTGAGGAAATGCCTACGAAAAGAGGTAAAACCGAACTGTCACCATAAGTCAAAGGGGTCCCTTAGGACAAGCTGAGGCACGTCAACTGAAACGAAAGCCACTGGGTGTTTCTGACAACCTGTGCAGGATCCAATGACAAAATCCACTCAAGGGTAATATGTCATTAATGTTGGATTCAAACGTAATTTTTCTAAATGAGAAACTTCAATTAAAAAAAAATCATGTTCAATCATTAAAAATAAATATTCAACATCAGCAACTATCTCCCTATTTATTAATTCATAAAATTTTTAGAATAAAATTTTTTATTCTAAAGGAAAACAACAAAAAAAGGCAAAGGAGCCAAAACCCGACGTGACAGACGAGAGCGAGCCGAGGACAGTCTCTGGAATCCTGGGACTCTACAGGAACAACCGCTCGACGCTCGGTCGCTGCACAATCTGTTTTTGTTTTGTTTTTGTTTTACGAAATGTGACTAGGATAAGTCTGTCACATCCATAAAAACATGAACTGAAATTAGTATGCAAATGATGGCACCTGTGTGGGATGCCATTTCATTAATTTCAATTCACTGACATTATTGTGTTCTCTAAATTTATGAGCTTTGCAAATGCCACTCCATAGAGAATGGAATATTTAGTGAATATTATTTTAGTAGTGTGACATCCAACAATAATTTAATCCACAGAAGAAAAAGATAATCTGAGGTTTTAGCCACAAAAGAATTTATACACATTTGAATATATAATCTGTGAGTGAATTGTGACAGCTTTTTCAAATGAATACATAAATTTTTACTTTTAAAATAACACCTGTCGATGCTAGAAACTTTGAAAGGTTCAAGAAGTATATAAAAAGGGACCATTTTAAAGATCTGTAATCTTTAAATTACAAGTACAAATTGGTAATATTTTGTCACATTTTGTTTCAATATTCTTGTATGTAGATACTTTTTCTAAAAACACAAATATGATGGCTAGCAAAATAAACATGAGTTCCTATTCCAGTCTTTTCATTTAATGTGATTACTGTAGTTTTTTACCATAGCAGTAAGTTCCAAAATATAATTCTAAATGAATGCATATTGTGATAACTACATGGACCTATCAAAATATTTTTAATCATTCCATTACTTCTGCATTTAGGCTTTATAAAATGCTTTAGTCATATAAATCCTTCTGGAATAAAGCACTTCATGTAATTATTTGTGTAGTAGCTCTCTGATTATTTCCTCAACAGAAATTCCTTGAAGTGCCAATACTGAATCAAAAGCTATGTCGCTTTTAAATTAAATTTACTGGGGTTACATTGGTTAGTAATGTTATATACATTTCAGGGGTACAACTTCATACTGCAACATCCATTATTACACTGTGGGCTCACCACCGGAAGTCGGGTCTCCCTCCCACACCAGGTATGTATCTGACCTCCTGCACCCTGTTCGCCTTCTCCTCTCCCCCGGTAACCGCCGTACTGCTGGTGGTGTCTAGGAGTCTGTTCATCTGCTGCTTTTTCCCTGATACATATCCACTAACTGCCTTCCAAACAGACGGCAGAATCTTACACGCCACCAGGAGGGGAGGACTGCTCCCAGTCCCTGAACCCTGCCCACACTGACACTGTTGCTCAGCGTGGTTAACGGGGTGGGTCACAAGGTCACCACACCCTTGATTCCTTGGCATTTCTTTGGTAGAGAACTTGAACCTTGTGACACTTCACTACAGTAATAATCTGCCCAAATGCTAATTTAAACTACAGTGTAGTTTTGCCTACACCTGAACAGGGCATGGCAGTGCAACGCACAATTTAATATTGCTTTGCCGTCACATTTGGTAAAACGTGCTAAGCTTAAATCATGCACAGTGCTGCTGCTGAGGCCCCATTTCCCAAATCGCCCAAACTGAACCAGCGTGAATGTCTTCTCTCCTCACTTCCTATCACTTTCAGGTTTGTAGAGATGTGAAGAAAAGTACACTGCGTAGTTTTTTTTAAATGTGTTAGGTATTTTTAAAGTAGTGCGTCCATCATCACACTTCAGTTTAGAATATAAATAGTCCATATGTAAGGTGACAGTGCAAAGCCACTAAGAATGCTTAATGATTGACAAATTTAAATTTTCAAAAACAATTTTCTCGAAACCATAGGAAAAATGTTAATGAAGACCAAAGATCAGAACTAAAATATTTCTTCATCTGAGACATCAAAGTTATAATTACAAAATTGTGAGCATGCATCCCCCCACGGGAGTGAAGTTCCTAGAAGGCTCAGTGCCCAGCTGTCTCTCACTCACCCACACGCAGTCCCCGCTGGGACTCCCACCTCCTGAGCCGGAAGGCAGGTGTCCAGGGGGTAGAGCGAAGGGGAGCAGAGGGGACTGGGGCGGGGAGGGAGCAGCTGGTCCAGGCACCATCCTCTGTGGCTGATCCCACTGGGACTAACAGGGGGACAAAGCAGGGCTTCAGCACCACGTGCTGCTCTGATTTGGTGGGAAACACCCCAACGTTTTAGCGACAAAACATATTCCCTGGGAGAGAGTCAGCTCTCTCCTCAGTCACAGGCGCCAAAACAGGAAGCTTTGGGTTTTATCTAAAAAATATCTATGGGATGGGGGGAGGGGGTCAGAGAGGGAAGACACTGGAGCACCCCTCCAGGACCGGCCACTCAGGGAACAAGGAGGCAATCTGCACCCTCTTCCACCCACCGCAGCCTCCCTCCTCGCCCTGTCTCAGAGTCAAGTCTCAGA
Organism: Tonatia bakeri; assembly: GCA_004024845.1. Lineage (NCBI taxonomy): Eukaryota > Metazoa > Chordata > Mammalia > Chiroptera > Phyllostomidae > Tonatia > Tonatia bakeri. The sequence continues at coordinate 18,685 of PVIA01010787.1, forward strand.
GTCCCGAGCCGGCCCCACTGCCACTGTAGCACAAGGACAGGGGACCTTCCCTGTGAGGAAGGTCACTAGAGGCTCAGCCAGGAAAACGCGATCAAGGCATCACATGATCAAGGCCCTCCTGGAGGGTTCAGGAATGGGAAGACTTGGTGTGCAAATACGTGTGCCCACTTTGCCCTTCAGAGTGGCGGCAGGCAACAGAACCTGCGCAGGTGAAGGAACCCGCTAGAAGCTGTCAGAACCTGGTGGAACCACAGGCTGCCAAAGCCACCACTGCTGCTTGGAAAGCCAGTGCAGGTATCTGCTTTGCCGCTCCCGCCCCCGACGCCTGGCCCTTCCAAGGGGCTGAAGAACCAGCTCAATCCCATTCATTCCCGACAGGAACTGGCTCCTCTTCGTGGCAGGAGACTTCCTGAATGCGCCCCTTCCCAGGAGTGAGGACCCACACCCAGAAGAGAAGAATCTACCACGATGGGCAGATGACGGTCAGTGAGGGGAGACTGCAGAGGGGGCCTCCAACAAGCCAAGGGAAACCTGCTGAGAAATGCCTCACCAAGTCGGCAACATCTCTCCAGGGAGCCCGTTTCTTCAGCAAAGGTGGTAGGACATTCTCTGGGGTGTACTCGGCAAAGCCATGATGAGGCAGTCTCCCGGGGAAAAGATCACCCCACTGAAAAGAGGCCTCCTGGACATTCCACATACGGATTGCACATGACTGTTCAGTGAAATCGCCGAGGAACAAGGTTTTAATGTAACACACGTGGATGCAGAAGACCTGAGAGCCCAGGGGCAGGATCAGCACTTCGCCCGAACTGGCCACCAGCCCCACCATGGTCTGTCACGGTCCCGGGACCGCCTGTGGCCATGCACCAAGTGAGGCCGCTCACGATGCTTGGCCGAATTTAGAGATAACAGCAGCACATACAAATTCCTCTTTCACCCTTGCCCAAGTAAAATGTTTAATGTTTGAGTAGTTTGTAAATCTCTTCCAGGGAGCCCATCAACACTCTAGATTTAGTTACCTCCTAGTTGTTATTAAACTCTTTGTAACAGCTTCCACTTCATATTGCTATATTGGATCTATAAACTTTGTACCTTCCACTTCATACTGCTATATTGTATCTATAAACTTTGAACCATTGGTAGCCTGTGCCCCACCACTGGACAGCACCAGCTATGAGGAAGAAACATGTTTACTGGAGACAGAAATAAATCCACTGCGGACAGCAGCCTTTCTTCCCGGCGCTCAGCCTCCCCTCTGCGCACGGCTCCACACAGGCGGCTGGAAGGAAGCCCACATAACAAACACACAACAAACAAAAGCTCAGTGAATACGGGAACATTAGCCCACCTATGCAGTTTCTAAATGAAAGAAAAAAATGTTCAGTGGTTTCACAGAGGAGTCAGAAGATAGAAAGCAATCTTCTGGTGTCTTGATCATTTAAATTCTATCCTCAAATCCCCTGTTTTACCAAGTGCAGAGATAGAAGGAGAGAGCCACAAATTTCCGGAGGTCAGAAATGGATGCAGAAAAACATGGACCACAGGGTATGGGAAATGATGTCCCCATAGGTGTGTGCAGAGAAGATCCCTATTTCAGGTGCAGAAGGGTTGTTTTAACCAATACATGATCACCTGTGGGGGGAGGTGAACATAGTAGCTACATAACATGTGGAAATAAGCATGAGGACAAAGCACTGTGTAGCAGGGAACTGCCGCTATTTCTCTGCCTTTCCATCGTTAATCTGGAGAGTGAATAGGTAACTGCAGTCAGCCCCTTTGTGACCCCTCAGGCTTAGCAGAACCGAGGGAAGTACAAAGGTCTGGCCTTACTCCGAGGACTCACACAGTTTCCTAAAAGGGCATCAATGCGACGCTCCCCTCCAACTATTCTCTTAGAAGCTCTTAGAAGTCATTTTGAAAATTGTCAATGCAACTGGGGCTCTTTTCAACTCAGCTGCAGATTACAAAGGAGTATTAAAATGCTTCAAAAATTGGTGTCGTTCAGGAAAAATCACTTAAACACTATGACTGCAATTATGACATGTCACCATGAAATCCACAGCAGCAAGAGCAGAAGCCCACGGAATGTTCATTAAAAATGCCTTTCTGGGATTAGTCCATTCCCCCCAGGAAGAAAGTAATAGTCCCTTCTTGCTCCTAATTGGTACAGAAATAATTTCAGAAGCCACAGGCTCTAAAAGCATTGCAAAGTTTGAAGAATACAGAAAAAAGTGGCCATTAGAAAAAAAGGATGACATCAGATTTCACAAGCCCAAATGCAATAAGGCCTAGATTTAGTCAGATACGTTAGAGGTGTGGACCCTGCAGCAGGATAAACGGACGTGCCAACGGGCAGGACGTTCACAATGCTGAGGGACAAGAGAGGTGTATGGCTTCAGAAATGTGGGTACTTGCTTGTCGTTAAACAGTAGAGGGACTGCTTCAGCAAATTCCTATGTAACTATTCCACATGAAACTGCCGTGTGCCCTTGGACTTCACATAAACCCCACAAAGCTGCATCAGATAGTCTTAGAAAAAAGCAGTCACACTTAAAGAGATCATTCTTTTATCACTTAGCCTCACGAAACACATTAGGGACTTTAAATATTAATAACAGAGAGACAAAAAGCCATTGATTTTCACATTAGTAAGACCTCAGTAAGACCTCAGAATCCACTTTTTTTCTAATCTGCTCAGACTATATGTCTGATAAAGCCTATGGTATATAAATTTAATAATTCAAAATATCTTCTCGTCGTTTGGAAAGCTTTCACGTCGCTTCAAGATTGGGATTGCACCATAAGCAACGTCAGGAAACACTTCCGTTGCTACAGGATGCTGGGCGCTCTCCATGGACAGAGAAGATTTGGGGTAGCCAAAGCGGTGGCCGTGGCGGGAATATGAAAGTCCCAACACATCCCAGGAAAAAGAAAAGTAACAGAAAGAAAAAATAAAACTACTCAAGCTCATGACCTCAGCCTATAGGACAGAAACATCTCAAATTACCTGTAAGGGTATAAAATAAGTATTAAGTCAACATCTGCCCCATTTTCTTGCACAAAGCTTCACGGAGACCAAGAGCCGTTCAGAAGAAACGACACCAAAACGAAGAGGAGGGGAGCGAACGGCGGGCGGAAGCGTGATTTAAAACCTCTGCTGGAAAGAGAAAGTCAGTCCTGGCTGAGGTGACACTGAACAGTCAACAGTGAGATCAGAGCACTGAGAACAGCAGGGGCTTGAAGAGGCGCAGGGGACGGCAGGAGTCTGCTCCCCTGGAGGGAGAAGGGAGTGGAAACAGAAGAAACTGCAGGCAGAGAGGCGAAGCGGCAGGCGCGACATGCAGAGCCCCGTGCGACGAAAGAAGATGTAAAAATCGGACACGAGACTAATCAAAAGGTACACCATCTCCAGTAAAGAAGCAATACAAGACTTTGCCTCCGAGCGAGAAGAGGGTCGTGGTGACCTAGGAACATCAGGACCGTCCCAAGTCACCGAAAACCCCACCGAACAAACCCAGTAATGGCTATAAGAAGAAACTTGAAAATGAGAAGCTTGACAGTTTAGCTGATGAAAAGTCCATTCCCTCTCCACAAAATTGGCAAAACAGAAGAAAATGAGAACATAACACTCGGAGCCGAATTAAATATCCACAGACCATCATTTGGTAGATGAAACAGAAATTAAAAACTAAAACCCTCAACATAAACCCAAAACATACAATAATATAGACTTTTTACTGTGTATTAAACTGTACCCCCTGAAAACAGAAAATAAACCCTCCCCTCAAATGTACGTGGAGCACCACCGAACTGATCAGATGTTAGGTCGCAGGGAAAATAACACTAATTCTAATAATTAGAAATGTTAAAAGCAACACCGCTCACAATGAAATAAAACTGGAAATTATGTAAGCAATTTGGCTAAGGCTTTTTTACCTAGAAATTTCAAAAATCTTTTTCAAATAACTCTTAGGTGAAAGGGTAAATACAAACTAAAACGTATCTTTTAAAAATAATAATGCAACATATCATATATGTTGCATTAAGCTACATTTATGCTACATATCACATATTTTCAAAACACTGAACAAAGGAAACTTCATACCCTTAAGCATTCCTATCAATGAAATTGAAAGAGCAATAATACAGGAATTAAAACCCTGGCTCATACAGGCGTGCGGGATAATAGAAGTGATCCATAGCAGGTCCCTCCCTCCCTCCCTCTCTCCCTTTCTCCCTCTCTCCCTCTCTCTCTCTCTGTCTCTCTCACCGGAGTGCCCAACCATGGCAGAAGTCCACACTGTGCTTTCTGCCTGGCCCTCACAGCACAAGAGACCCTGGGGCCTGGACTCCCCGAGCAACTTGGCACTGACTGCCCCAGTGTATGAGACACCAGACGGTTAAATGCATCTGTTTTCTATCCTTCGCTTTATTTATTCCATCTCCCTCCACTTTTCTATCCGGTCTCCATACACAAAAGAAACAGAAAGAGCAAGGTGGGTCAGTTTCAGGTAAGACTGATCAGGTAGCAGCAGAAACCCAGAGACACGCGTGTTCTTCCCTGGGTCACACAGCTGTTGTAAGGCCAGCAGCTTCCCTGGGCCTCTGACCTGGAGGCAGGGACAGGTCGAGGGCCACGTCCCATGAGCTCAGCAGAGATTCCCGCTTACTAACCAAGGCTCTCCTGGAGCCTTGGCGTTAACACGGGCACAGGGAGCCAGAGAGACAGAAGCAGACAGCCCAGAGCTATGTATCAACCTCCCACACCTTCTCTCTGTAACGGCTTTAAACCTGCAGTTGATGGGGGGATACACGTCCTTATGTAAGAGCAAATACGAGTATTAGGAAGACTGCCAAGAGCCCATGTTACAGTAAATCCGAGAGTTCTCAGAACTCAGCTGGACCACATGAAAAGGTAAATTGTCAACAGACTGAAAACATAACAAAGTTAGGTGGCCAGCGGACAGGGAGAAGACATCTATAGCACGCATAACAGGTGGAAGGCTGATATGTTTTATTATACAGAACAACATAAAAGCAGGCAAAAGTTATCAACATTTAGTTAACGGAAGAAATCGAAAAAAATGTAAGAACAGGAAGTGTCCAATATCGCTAATAAATTAAGTACAAAAAATATCTAAATGTCCTTCCCATGAAATTATGGAACTGAATAGCTTCCCGGTATCCAGTGTCAGTGAGAGTGTGGGGGAACTGGCATTCTCACAGGACACTCGTGGGAAGGGAACACGGCACAACTGGACTGTGGGGCGGCCTTGCCGGTCCCCGACAATGTTAGCAGTGTGCCGGCCACCACGGGCTCACCGCCTCTGCGCATCAGCTCACAGATGACCACAGAGAGACACCTTCACTGTGACGTTTTAAGGTGTGCAATACAGGATTTGATTTCTCTTATAAGAACAAACTACGTAGTTCTACTCGGGTGCACACTTGTTACGTAAATGCGCAGGAACGAAGCACACACCAAATGGGGGATGGTCCCCCATGAGGTGAGGACACCTGTGATCGGCTAAAAAGAGTGAAGTGGTACTTCTATTTTTCAAATCAATACATACTTGCCGATGTTCGAATTTTTTTAGTTAAGAATGTTTTCATGTGTACTTGTATAATTGCATTTTAAGAAGCTATTTTAAAAGTGACTAGGAGGTGCTGAGAGAGTACGTGTTCAAGACGTTTTAGGTACTTTCGGTTTCGACAGCACTTCCCGACCTAGCTTTCAGTCTCAACGATATTTTTATACTTTTCTATTTTTTAAATCTACCTTTGATTTGGGGGTGGATTCTCTAATGATATCTCCCAGCTCAAGAATTCCAACAGGGAGCGAGCTCTCTCCAGTGCTGTTTCTCCAGCGGTGTTCCACTTCGAGACGACTTCCAAGTCGGCAGTTTCTAATCCGCTCCTCTTAGCCCCACGCTTCCCTTTCAGGCGCCTGTTTCCTTCCACGAGGCCCTGCTGTATGTCAATGACAACTGTTTCTTCACGTACCTCCATGCGAATCAACCACACTCATTTTAAAATCCGTACCGGAGCCTTCCGTTAAACTAAGGGTTTAAGCAGAGGCGAAGCTGACACACGACGTTCAGCCGGTCCCGGGCGCACCACGCAGGACGTGGTGCAGCGCTGCGCGCCCCGGGAAGTGACCGCTGTAGGGCTCGTCCTTGTCGACACACACATGGTCACAGAATGGTTCTTTCCTGTGATGACGACATTGAAGATCTACGTCAGATAAGTTTAGAGAAAGCAAACTCATTTGCATGATTGATGGAACGCTGCCGTTCTCAGAAGTGGCTTTCTCCGTGTTTTCTGTCGTTTATCGGGGACATGGCAAGGTGGCCCCACGGAGACTAGCTTTGACGAGCTGAGCCAAATACCAGACAGCAGCGCCGAAAACCGACCGGTAAGCAACACCTGTATCTCGCCTTGGTCGCTCCCATCTTGTCTAAACTCCATCTTTAAATTGTAGTCGTTATTTAGAAGCAAGCCTACACTGTCATCATTTAACCTTTAACATTCAGCCTTCAGAAACCCTGCAGTGTTTTCTTGGTTCAGTAAGATTTTTATAGGAACGCTACAATTGTAAGTAATGCAAAAAGGATCAGCATTTGTCAATTAATTGAAAATGTTGTGGTGCTATTCTTTTTTTAAAGCAATGAATTGTAAAATCTAATGTATTATATTAAATAGTTCATTTACCTTAGTGACATCAGCATTGATTTATCAGGCTTCTGAAATTATTTGAAGACAGGAAACACTTATTTAGGAATAGCCAATAACGTAATTAGTATAATCATCCCCTATTGACTGATTTATTTTTCTGTCTCCCATGGTTCCTACCACACACTTGGCACTAACGGAATGAAGCCATTCGATAAGTTACTTGGATGGAGAGATGTGTGGATGGGTGGATGAACAGATAGATGAGAATAAGTCGACTATTCAGCAGAAAGAATCAAGTCTGACCTCCAATTTCTCAAACCTGGAGGGTCTTGGTTACCCAACATGGCCGGAGAAATGGCAACACCAAGCACCACGCATACGGGGCAGATTTTCCTTCTTGTTTGACAACATTGGCAGGAGTAGAAGCAGCAAGGGCATCGACACATGCGCACTAACAGTCTGCCGAGGGGGACTCTCCCAGGTTCCCCAGGGACACAAAGAGACAAAGACACTGCCTCTGCGCCCAGTGCAGTGGGAGAGGCAGGACACACAGAGAAGCTGTGTGACAAGGCAGCAGGGCCACTGGGCTGGGGCTGAGTGCAGGCAGCTGGGACGGAGAGCGAGGGGAGACGGAGGACGGAGCCCAGAGTGACACACAGGGAAAGCCATCGTGAGGGGCCAGCCCTCCGCTCCGGTGCAGAGTGGTTCCCGGCCACCAGGAGTACAGTGGCAGGGACCACGGTCTGTGGACACAGTGACAGAGGTCTGGCAGAGCAGCGTCTGGGGACGCTGTGCCTGACTGAAGAGCAAAAGCAAACTGTGGGAGGAATCAAGTGCTACTTCTGTCTTCGCAGCACATTCTTGTTTTACCAGGAACGTAAATACTTAAATAGAAATGTAAGACTGCCCTACTTTGGTTCTGTCCATGTGTCCTTTACAGATGTTCCTGAAAACCCTATGGAGGGTGGGAGGTTGGGGTGGCGGGGGTGGGCAGGAGTGGTGGGGGGGAAATGGAGACAACTGTACTTGAACAACAATAAAAAATAAGTTAAAAAATAAAATAATAAACGCAATGAACTGTAAGACAAAACTTCAACTGTCCACCCCCATCTCCATCATTCTAATTACAGTGAACTGTCATCAGGCACGAAATGGGGACGAGGTACTCTGAATAATCAATTACTTTGGTAAAAAGAAGAGTTAAGGCTTCCAAGACTTACAGCCAAGACGGAGGCGTAGGTAGACACACTGTGCCTCCTTGCACAACCAAAATAAGGACAACAAAAATTTAGAAACAAAAAAACCCAGTACTGACTGAAAATTGAACTGTATAGAAGTCCTACAACCAAAACACTGACTGAAAACACCTTTGGGGTTCGAGGCGCAGGAGAAACTCCCAGCCTCACAGGAGAGTTTGTTGGAGAGACCCATAGGGTTCTAGAATGTACTCAAGCCCACCCACCCAGGAATCAGCACCAGAAGGGCCCAATTTGCTTGGGAGAAGTGGCAAAAGGGACTGAAATTGGCAGAGAGCTGAGCAAGCTCCATTGTTCATTCTCAGACTCTGGCCCCACAAAAATGTTACAACCCAGTGAGGAGGGTTGCCCCACCCTGGTGAATACCTAAAGCCCCGCCCCTCATACGTAACAGCCACATCAAGACAAAAGAAAATTGGTCCAAACAGAAGAACAGATCAAAGCTCCACAGCAAATACACTAAGCGACAAAGAGACAGCCAACCTATCAGATGCACAGTTCAAAGCACTGGTGATCAGGATGCTCACAGAATTGACTGAATTTGGTCGCAAATTAGATGAACAAATGAAGGCTATGCTAAGTGAAACAAAGGAAAATGTACAGGGAACCAATAGTGATGGGAAGAAAACTGGGACTTGAATCAATGGAGTGGACCAGAAGGAAGAAAGAAACAACCAAACAGAAAAGAATGAATAAACAAGAATTCAAAAAAATGAGAGGCTTAGGAACCTCCAGGACATCTTTAAACATTCCAACATCTGTATTATAGGTACCCGAAAGAGAAGAGGAAGAGCAACAAATGAAAAAGTTATTTGAAAAAATAATAAAGGAGAACTTCCCCAATCTGGCAAAGGAAATAGACTTCCAGGAACCTCAGAGAGTCCCATAGAAGTTGGACCCAAGGAGGAACACACCAAGGCACATCATAATTACATTAGCCAAGATTAAAGAGGAGAGCATCTTAAAAACAGCAAGAGAAAAGGAGACAGTTACCTACAAAGGAGCTCCCATCAGACTGTCAGCTGATTTCTCAAAAGAGACCTTACAGGCAAGAAGGGGCTGGAAAGAAGTATTCCAAGTCATGAAAGGCAAGGACCTACATCCCAGATTGCTCTATCCAGCAAAGCTTTCATTTAGAATGGGAGGGCAGATAAAGTGCTTCTCAGATAAGATCAAGTTAAAGGAGTTCATCATCACCAAGCCCTTATTTTGTGAAATGTTAAAGGGACTTATCTAAGAAAAGGAAGATAAAAAACATGTATACTAAAATGACAGCAAACTGACAATTATTAACAACCACCCTCACAACAAAAACAAAGAGAAACTAAGCAAACAACTAGAACAGGAACAGAACCACAGAAATGGAGATCACACGGAGGGTTAGCACCAGAGGAGTGGGAGGAGGAAAGAGAGGGAAAAGGTACAGAGAATAAGTAGCATAGATGGTAGGTGGAAAATAGACAGGGGGAGGGAAAGAATAGTATGGGAAATGTAGAATCTAAAGAATTTATAAGTATGACACATGGACATGAACTAAAGGGGGGAATGTGGGTGGGAGAGGGTGTGCAGGGTGGACAGGAGTGAAGGGGGGAAATGGGATAACTGTAATAGTATAATCAATAAAATATAATTTTTTAAAAAAAGAGTTAAGGCATCAGCCATGACTGCGACGACCAGAATGTAATGCGTACACACAGCAGGAAAAGGTGAGCAAACACCACTTCAGTGGCCTTTGATAACGCAGAAGCCTCCCGCACCTGGGAGCACCTGTGCAGGGCGGGACACGCCGCCGGCACTGGCTGAGCACGTGGCATGCCGGCACCAGAGCACGCGCTCTGCTCCAGGTGCTCACAATATGCTCTCATGAAGTGTGGTCACTCTTATTCATGGACGAAGAAGCGCAGGTTTCTCACCCACTCATGAGATTATAGGCAATAGGTCTGATTCCGCACTCTAGTCCCTTTCCCACAGTGAGCTGTGTGCATATGTTGGGGGGAAAGACGGGCAGCTGACAGCAAGCTTTCCCCCAAACAAATTCAGTCATTGTGGTATTTACCCTGAGTCTCAAGAACACTGTTCCAGAAGTCAATGATTATACCTTTTCCTTCTCGACCATGGTGCACTACAGGTGAGTTCCTCTGGATTTTATTTGTACAAACGATGCTTTCTTCAAACTGAATTACTGTGAAAACACTTACCACAAAGGAAATTGCTAACAAAATCATTATCTACCTCAGTACAAACTAATGTTATTACCTCCAGGAAACAGAGGCAACTGAATTATATAATAGAAATATTAGTTTAAGGTCACTGGATGTCAGAATGGATCATTTTACAGAAGGCTCCTGAGAGACACGATTCATCAGCAATTATAATGCTTAGAACGCCAAGTTCAATCCATGAGTCAGCAGAATCTCTGCCCCCTGGTTCATTTAGCACCAGCATGAAGTTCTGGAAGGGGGAGGATAGTTATTGTCTCTCTGAAACAGTTCTTTCTAATTGCAAGGGAGAAGAGAGAAAACCAGAGATGCCCACCTAAGCAATACTTCATTAATATACATCTAATCCCCTAAGTTAAAGTAACATAGAGTACACCCAGAAACTAGGTCTAGAAGGGACCGGCTGAGTTCTGCACACTCATTTAACAAAGAAGGAAACAAAGACCCGGCGAAGTGAAGGGTTTACCCAAAGTCACAGAAAGAATGATGGAAAGAACCCAGAGTAAACTGGGGTAAACTACACCACGACCCATACAAGTAAATGGGAAACCAAAGTATGAGAGCTAGCGACACGTTCATGCCGCACCTCACGCACAAACTTCAACTCCACTTTGTCATCTTGTAATGAGTTGTAGGCTGAGAGGTCCCAGGGCCCCCCACAAGCCTGGTTTGGGGGCTGGGAAAAGCAGCAGAGTTATTTTGCGTATTAGTATCAATAACAGCAGACTAGTCTCCTAGCCCACAGGGAGCCAGGATAGTACGCAAGACTTTGACCCGTGATGTAAGTGGGAGGCAGCTCCCCTGGTTACAGCACCTGCATGAGAGCCTGGAGATGGTTTGCTTCATGCCATGGGGCTGTGCCTGCCTGGACTAACCATGGCAGCCAAGAAAAGCAGAGAATACAGGACTATCAGCAGGCATACCCGACTGTGGGAGGAGCTGGGAATGGGGTTACAGAGGAAGATCCACAGGGGATTTAAACCTAGGTGCAGCAGCCACGTGGGGTCTAACCATGCAGTCTGGGGAGCAGAGAGGGAGCTCGCTTGACTGTGTGGCTTAGGAAGCAGGAAAGCAAGATGTAGCAGCAATGTGGAGCTCTCTCTCAGTGGTTTGAAAGGATGCAGAAGGATTCCCTGGCTTGTCGTGGGGATGTGTTTTGGAGTAAGAACTGGAGAGCATGGTGACACAGCTGATGGTGCTGGGGACTGCAGGAGGCCTGCCAGCCGAGCCTGCAGGACTGGGAGGAACCACGAGTCTAGCTGAGCTACGGACTTCTATCTCCTTTCCTGAGATACAGTAGCCCGGACTGGACTGCTTTGGCAAGGAGAAGCAGGATGGTGTGTGTGTGTGTGTGTGTGTGTGTGTGTGTGTGTGTGTGTGTGTGTGTGTGTGTGTGTTTTAAAGGGAATTTCAGATTTAATGGTGACATTCTGCCATTACTCTAAACCTTTTGAGTAATAGGTTTAACTATTGAATAACTTTTCAATAAATAACTTTTGAATAAATAATTCAAAAGTTATAACTTTTGAATAAATAATTTCTTTCCTTGAGCCAAAATTCCTAATATGATGGCAAAGACCGAACCACAGTGGGAGGAAAAAGGAAAAAAAAAGACAGCAGGGGAAGGGGCTTGAGTCTGTAACATTCTGGGCCTACTTGCATAATAAAGGAATTCAGTAAAAATTGAGTAATTAGCCTCCAATACTTTCCAAACAGTATACTTAAGAAAACAGGTTAGAACAGCATTTAAAATCCATGTTAAACAAGGACGCTTATGTTTTAGAACACATGGTGAGATTGCCATACTCCCCAAAGTGCTAATTTGGCATTAGAGAGCAACTAAAATTGCCAAAGAGATGGCAAACCAATGTTGACCCTGACACTAGCATTTCAGAATACAGAATACATAGACGCAGTTCATCGTAACATTAAACAGAACCGTGAACTCTACGTAAATGGAAAGAAGAAAGAAAACCTTTTATATCAAATGAACAAAAACCTGAATTTTTTTCCAAATTCCAATCCCAGAGTATTTTGGGGGTATACATAGGGCAAGAAAAATCATGACCACTGAGACATGGTTTGATATAGTTGAGCCAATAAAAGTAGGCAGTTGTCGCCTTAGGGAGGATGAATAGGATCAAGGAAGAACAGAAGCTAATGTACTTGAGAGTCTTGATGAGCAAGAGGAAGTCCAGGATGTTCTGAAGACAAAGTGCCACAGGAGGGTAGTGACCTCAGGAAGAAACCACAGCATAAGATTTTGAAGAAAAGGAAGCAAAACAACATCTGAGTCCCAGAAACCCAGGACTATAAGCTGGGGAAAAACAGATGGGGCCAGAAGCAGCAGCGAAGATCAGTCCTGGTATTTCTCATCTCACACCTGATTTTTCTGAGAGTTTTCCGTGCACAGAAACATTAAGCATGAACACTGGGAATGTCACAGGGGATCACACAGAATGCTCTCAGATTTTAAGAGTCAGACAATCCCTTACAACTCCCAGGTGGGTCTGGGTTTGCCAAATGTGCAGTGTGACTACGCTGGGGTCAGGGACAAAGTATCCACGAGCTGTGCTCTCACAGCAAACTGACGCAGTGGTGCTTCATGACAGCCCAGTGCCCCGGGGCCTTCTCACTGTGGCCTCCGAAGGCAGAATTTGTTAACCACTACTCTGCAATCAGCAGCTGTTTGCAGGAAATGCCCCATGCTGCAGACAACACCTGACTGTCTCCCAGGCTTTACAGGACATTGATTCCCAAAGGCCCGAGTGAACATGCTGGGGAATTGAAAGGGCAGCAGGCAAAGACGGAAGAAGAAATCGTGTGGTATTTGATTACTGGAGGACGGCAACTTATTACAGGAGTTGGTTACCACAAAAACCACGATCTGTAAATGGCCCAGGTGGAATATTTGGGAAAATAAGATGCTGTGCAAAAATTGAGTTGACTTGTAGAACATCAGAGACAGATGGCACCGTGGAGATTAAGTGGTGGAGGTTCTGGCTGGTGGGTAACAGGTTTGACTCCCTGTTCAGAGCATAAATGTCCCATTTGACAGCCCCGGTCACAAGTGAAACACCTGCTACAGTTCTGTCACAGAATTCTTCATAGCAAGTAAAAATTTACTTTAACTCTTCAATTTATGCCTATTGGGTTATACTTCCTGAAACCAACAGAATAAATCAATTTCATGTTCCACATCCCCACAAATATTTGGGGACAGCTTTACATACCCTTTGCATCAGTCTTGTCATCTTCAAATTAAACCACTGTAGCTTATTCAGCTGTAACGTTTGTTTTAGGACATAGTGTTGAGTCACTCCAGTTACCTAGCTACTCCCTCCTAAACATGTTGCAATTGCTATCCTGCAGTAACCCTAACAATAAGAACAAACATACGTCCTAAGTGCTTTGCTCATCGTGTTTCACTAAATTCTAATAAGGAAGCCATTATGGTCATCATCCTATAATGAAGACACTGAGGACTGCAGAAATACAAGCACTTGTTTGAGGCAAAGTCTGAACTGAACCCCTGTCCTAGACTCCCGCAGGGGCACCTGACCGGAGCAGGTGGTGGGATACAGAGAGGGGCCTCTGCAACCCTGCTTCACCCTGATGCTGTGATTTAATGCATAAGCTGACCTGGGTGTTCAAGACACCAGCAGTTCCAACTACATCTGTCTTCAAGGAACTGAAAAACAAAAGGCCAAACGAGACAAGGTTGAGGACAGGCCTTTCCAAATGCTATAGGAAGAAGACCGAACGTGGCATTAGGAGAGCATGAGGATTTTAGGTGATGCACTTACACATGAACTAGAGTAATTTGGGAAGCTTATTCTGAGAACAGACATGGTTGGATAAGAAAGAAGCCACCCAGAGGCTGCAAGCAGTAAGAAGGCTCTCACCATGATCCACGAGAGCCCTGGACAAGAGGTTGCACTAGGTTATTGCCATGGGGGAGGCACCAAGCACGTTTACGGATTCCATAGAGGTGTCAGGGGCACGGTGGACAGCAGTGGCAACAATCTGGATTCACGCTGTGGTGCACGGGGGATTCAGCATGGGCTGCAGGCTGAGTTCAGGTTTGAATCACAGCCCACCCTTCACCTCGTGTGGCTGAAGATGGACTCAGTGTCTACACTTGTGAAACAGGCACGTGGATACCCAATGCAGCAAGATGACAGGTGGAGAGAGTGCAGAGGAGTCCCTGTCACCCAACACATGCTCCCTCAAGGTCAGCAGTGATGATGCAGAAGGAAGAGGAGTGAGAAGAGGGACAGGAGGTGGTCCAGGTGACTCGGCTCTGCACATAGATGACAGGATGGACTCAGAGAGGGAACACAGGCAGTGGGGCCAGCCCACAGGGGGTGGGGGACCTGAGTGGGCACAAGGTGGTGAGCCTGAGGAGTCCAGGGTTACCAGGGAGCGACAATCAAGGGGTGTGGAAGTAAACACCTGGGTGCAGTCCACCGGAAAGGAACCTGGCTAGGGATGAGAAGGATGCAAGACCCCGGGCAGGGAAGTGGCCTGTGTTTGGTGAACAACACAAGCATTTTGAGTGTGAAAGAGAAAAGCAGGAGCCAGGGAGGGACGGCAGGTGTCGATGGTTAAAAAGGGAGCCGGGTGCAAGCAGTTTCAGAGCAGGGGAAGAGAACTGGCCAGTACAGCACAGGCTGGAGCAGGACCAGGGCTCCCTTTGCCTAGAGAAGCAGGAAAAGGGTGGGGAGGAGGGAGGAGGATGGGCATGATGTGTTTATAGCAGGAAAGGAGGGAGCTTCTCTCCAAGGCTCTCATTTCCTGATAACCTGAGATCAATTCCGGGAGAAGTGGGGGCGGGGCTGGGGGCTAGGGAGTTGGACTTGAGGACAACAGTGAAGATTCACAGCAATATTTGAAGAAAATAGGAGCAATAACAACAAAGGAAAAGCAGGAGCTATTAGCTTCCGGGGCCCAATTCAGTGGTCATTTCCTCTCCTGTATAACACTTGGTTAAAAATTTTCTGTTACACAAGTTACGAGGGTGAAGTCTGCTTTCTCTCTCCACTGGACCATGTTCAGTCCAGCGCTGAACTCCCAGTGGCTCTCCACGGTGCACTCACTGCTCCCTGAGAGAAACAAGCCAATTTTAAACCACTAACTGCACCTCATCCCTTGCTACTCTGCCTTGTAGTGTCAGAAAACAAGCAACGCTATTTTTAATAAGTAAAAAGGCAAATATGCGAAAAAGTTTTTCTTTTTTTTTTTTAAAGATTTTATTTATTTTTTAGAGAGGGAAGGGAGGGAGAAAGAGAGAGAAACATCAATGTGCGGTTGCTAGGGGACATGGCCTGCAACCTAGGCATGTGCCCTGACTGGGAATCGAACCTGCGATGCTTTGGTTCTCAGCCCGCGCTCAATCCACTGAGCTACGCCAGCCAGGGCCTCGAAAAAGTTTTTCTAATAGCAAACAGTTCACATGAATCTGCCCCACGAGTAAGGCAAGTGTGTCTACAGGTGCCGTCCCAGGTGCCTGGACGGCAGGATGAGCATCCTGAACGGAAGGAGACGTGCGAGACGGTCTTTAGAAACCGTCACAGTCTCATTCGACACTTGGTCCTGGGCCCGCGATGTTCCCATCTGTCAAAATGGAACCTCTGTCCTCCACCTACTCTGTCCTCCAGCTGACTCTGCTGTCCAGGAGTTCTGACATCTGAAAGCAAGGAATATGTTTTTCCTGTGTCCTGCTTATGTGTACTCACCATAAAACTCCTTAGGGCCTTCCTAGAATAAATTTAAACTAGCAAAGAAATCTTTTCTTCATCAACAATCCTTTCAAGTATTCATTTCCCTCCAAGTAGACAGAGTTCTGTGTGTACTTGTTAATGCTGTATGATCTCGGGCTCGGTGCTGAACACACCAGAGGCTGGTCTATCTCCAGACGCACAGTTCCCGCAACTGCGGGGGCAGGCCACGAGGAAGAGAATGACGTTTGATGTACAACCACGTGGTCAAAACAGAGGGGCCCCGCAGAGCCCGAATTACCAAAATCAGAGCATAAAATTGTCTCGGTTCTATTTTTCTCTAAAATTTTGGAAATAAACAAGAAAGACATATTACTGAGAGGAAAGAGAATGAATTAATTGACAAATCTGAACAGCACTGACGTTGGGCAGCTGCTATGTTGGGTCCTGGACGGTTAACCAAACTGCAGGAAATGTCTCCCACCCTCCAGGCATCATACAGGCAAGGGGGACCGATGTACAAGAAAGAGCAAATGGTTTAAAGAGGCTAAACAAGGATTCAATCAATGCAGACGGTTCATTTACAACAGCTGTCCTTGATTTTAAATTTCCAATGTTAAAAATCAGCTCTCCCTCCACACTGCAGTGAAGGAAGGAAGTGTGCCTGGGCTTTCGGAGAGCCCTCCCAGCCTGATCCACGTAGAAGCTGAGATGTGAGCAGATAATCCTCTGCCACAGGCTTCAACTAAGGCTGTGTGTAGGAGGGGAAGAGTGGCCCATGGTGTGCGAGTGAGGAGGGCAGAGGGGAGCCCCCAACTTACGCGAAGAGCCAGAAAGGCCACTTAGGGCAATGGCAGGAGGGGGAGCCAGGGACATAAAGGGTCTTTCCCGGGCAGCGTCACTCTGCATCTTCTCCTGTCCAGCCTCAGCCAGCCCCTCCCTGTCCAAGTCAACAGGAACGTCCCTTCTCCTCCAAGGCCAAAGTCCCTGCCCCCTCCTCCAAAATCATGGCTTCCCCTTCTCCACGTAAACTCATTGTGTTATCTATTCAAATAGCAACACTGATGCCAACTATTAAAATAATAAAATGGGTTCCACATTATTACCTTTGCTTATATAGTGATAGTGCTGGACTGACTCATCACTGCTGTGCAATTATTAATGCCTTATATTATTATAAATTATTAGGATTCATTCCTTGAGGGAAGGGGTCACCTTCCTGTGCCCCGAACCCAGAGTGGTACTCAGTAGGTGTTCGGTACATTAAGATAGGACGGTATTCCTTCCAAAAGGAAAAAGCCGTAGACGTTTACTAATTAGCTGGATCTTCTACAGTTATTCTCTCCATGTGACCATACTTACAACAGTGGATTTTACCTGTGGTGGCTGATTAGGAGGGGATTTGAACTTCACATCACCATGGAACACTTTCCTTTCCTTTCAACAGTTATTTTACAGAAATGCAGAGTTTAACATTTTCCCCCAAATAACCCAAAACATGTAAATCTCTCTTCCCAGGCACCATAAGGATGTTCGCCTCTCCCCCTCTGATCTATTCTGAATTGTATTTGAGTCCATGCTAGTGTCCTCAGAGTTCCCATCTACCTAAAACAGGATGACAAACACTAATTGCTGGGGGTGAAGAGTTAGGGGAAAAGTTGACTATGCATTTTCCATCATTACATTTAATGTCATTTGGCTAGATGGCCAACTGTTACATTGTGCGAGATGAAAGTACAACACAAATTGATGAGGAAATCATAACCCTAAAATTTCTAACAACAGTCAGGTATTGATTTTGATGTACAACCAAAAAGCTTACTTAATACTGCTTCTGGTCAATTCACTATTTTTGTATTGTATTCTGGGAGGGAATGGTATTCTGCACGAACCTGTGAATCAAAATGATGAGGACAGCACCTATTTTTCTTACACTCAGTACGGATAACTGCCAGTTCACAAAGATAACCAGCAACAGGAGCCATTCATCACCGAGATCATCTGTCACCATTCTGCTTCCATGCTGACGGAAAAAAATAAAAATAAAAACTATTCTTTTTGACTATATGAATTTCAAATGTGTGTTACAGATGAAAAACGCTCCATGAACAGCTACAGTAACATGAGCCTGCAAAAAGAGAGGCACCCACTGCTGTTCATTATCATTATCTAATTATGTCATTATTATGTTCAAGTTCAAGCCATGGTTTTGAAACGAGCAAATGCAGACACATCGTCCGTCGTGATGTCATTCATGTTGTACCAGGTGTCCGGTGAACTTCACTTTAGACTGTTTCCTGTGTGTTTCACCACCACCGCTACTCTGTGCCTCAATATGTTCTATTTCAGTTGATGTATGAACATAAACTTGAATCTGATTAGGCTGAAATTTCTCAGGGAAATGAGGATCACCTACTTCACCATGGCACTTGACCGAATAGTTCCTTTTTCTGCCTCATTTTTAGTAGTATTTTTATATCATCCTGTTTCTCATTAAAACAATAGGCGTGTAACCCAAGACTTAAGAGTAAAAGGGGGGCGTGCAGGCACTCGGCTGGGTGTTGGAACTACGGGCACAAATACGTGAGACGCGCCACAGCTACAAGAATGATCACTGGGTAGTATACCGGGAACGAGTACGATGTTGCACATCAACTGTAGTTTAAACATTAAAAAAAGTTTAAAAAGAAAAAAATAAACAATCTTTTTACATGTGTATAATAGTAAATTCCACATATACAAATATAGTCAGTTACATGTTCGTTAGTTTTGAGAAGAAAACATGGTTTTATCCACACATTTTCATTCACTCCTTCCCCCTTGTTCTTGCAAAAACTCGGACGTATCAAACGCAGCTGGCCGACACAGGGCCCACGGCGGACGTGCAGCTGGAGTGGTGAGGACGGCACTCTTCAGGGAGGATGCAAAGTTAATTAAGGGCAGAACATAGAGCTTTGTAGTTATGATTAACAGAGAGATGAGGCTACACTCTCCCTAGTACAAATAAGGAAGTATACCAGATAAAACTATATGTTCTCTTTTATAAATATGAATGCAAAAATTCCAAATAAAATCTTGACAAACCCAACCGCATAGTGAAAAAATACCTCCTCGTGACCAAATGGGATTTATCACAGGAATGCAAGGCAAGCAGCATTAAACACAGCTATTTGTGTAATATATTCACCCTATTAACAGAGAAATGCAAAACATACTCATTGCTATCCTGATCAATACCTAGTATCAAAGTCTGAAGGTTCTTAAAATCTAATAACCTTCACTTTAAGATAAACATCCAATAACAAAAAGAGAAAGAAACAAACAAAAACAGCCAACAGAGAACGGAGGAAAGAACCCTACTTCTAACTGCAGATGAGGAGCCTAAAGCCAACATTCCCTCTGATGGTGAGGAGCAGGAAGCTTCCCCAGAAAGTCACGAGGAAGCGGATGGAGGCTTTATCCAGAGAAAGAGAGAAGAGCGGGGAGTGTGGGGCCTCGCTCGGGCCCACGTGGGACGGGCACAACCAGCTGAAGAGGAACTAGAATGAATAAGAACCTTCAGAAACGTGGCCAGGATCAAAAACAACACAGTGACTTCCCTACACACAGAGATAATCGATGGCAGATTTTTCTGGGAAAAGAAATCTTCTGAGAGATGGCAGTGAAAGTCCAGGGAGCGAGTAGGAGTGACTCTAACAAGAACTGTGCGAAGTTTATGTGAGGAGGACTGTACGACTTCACAATGCCTTACTTGATACCAAGTCCAGAATGCTTGCTTTGTGATACGAAAATTAAAATTTTGCAGGAGAATTTTCATATAAACATTCTATCTGTGATTAAATTAGTTAACTTTCTGAACTAGCTGAGGTTAAAAACCCTGGTTTCAAAAAAAGGGAGAGAAAGAGCTAGCAAGTTTACAAATACTTTATTTAACAGGGATGTCAGACTCATTTTCACCGGGGGCCACATCAGCCTCGCGGCTGCCTTCAAGAGCTGAATGTGATGTTAGGACCGTATAAATGTAACAACCCCTTAACGAGGGGCAAGGACCTCGGCACTGCCACCGGGTAGAAACAAGGTGCCGGGCCGGATGAAACAAGGTGGAGGGCCGAATTCGGCCCGCGGGCCTTGTGTTTGCCACCTGAGCTTTATAAGATTCTTACAGTCTGTGTGTACAGAGCAGAAGGTTATCACTGACCGGTCCGGGGCTTCCTAAACTGCAAACTCATTTTTGCCCTGTGATGAATCACTAGCCCCTTCAAAGAGATGTGGACAGACACTTGCCCAACGTGGTATTTCAATTTTTTTTTTTTGGCTAAATATGCACATCTGTGTTTTTCTGCTGAAAAACTGGCAAGCTGTAAAACCCATTTAAAATCTTTTTTTAAATACCATGCAGCAACAATCCCTTGAGGCAGCAACTTTATAGATGGTGCTTAAACAAGGAATTTTTTTCCAACAATAACAATTTTCTTTAAATTCATTTACGAAACCTCACCACACAGCATGAGGCCCGCTTTCCTGGTAAGCGACTATAAAGTAGAATTAAGTACCCTCAAATGCCGATGAAATGAAGTCAGCCGGATCAGATGAAGATGACCGTGATGCAGTTACGAACGCACTAATTTACATAGCCCCCTAACCATGTTTGATTGCCACATTAAAAATCCTGAATGCGTTCCCTCAGATGCCGGTCTGTGCTCTCACAACTCAGAGTGGTGTCAGCTAAATTCACTTGTTTAATCGGGATGGTGCACTCGGTGTTTTAATTTACGTTACTGGTAACATTCACCAGCTCTAGCCATTATGCCTACATACTTTTATTAGACAAATTCATGTAATTAACTCCATCAAGCTGATTTTTACGAGGTGAGCAATGCGTGAAAAATCACTCTCTCAGCCTTGGGCCCCGTGAGTCACCGTGAAGAATGTATGGAAAAGTACAGGGCTGTTGTCCATTCCTCTCTGGTATCTTTGATCATCTGGAATGTACCCCTCTTCCCATGAACTGGGAAACCAGAGGTAAGAGTGGGTGCTAGCCAGCGCTGGGGTAACTGCTGTGTGACTCTCCATCACCCCACCCCGCCACCACACTCCCCAACCCCCACCAGCCACAAGACCCTTCAGGCTACTCTGATCCTCGGGACACACCAGGGGCCACTCTCCACTGGGCCACCACTCACTCACCTTGTGCGTTCAAGTGCAAAACCGTTTGGCTTGTTTCTGCCTCACCCTGGGGGTGCCTCCCTCGCTGGAATGAACAATGTGATTGGAGACCCCAGTATGTTCAGATCTGGCTTCCGTCCGGGACTACACTTGATCTTCCCTCACCTGCACCAGAGCCTCAGACGCATCACCAGTACCCTCTGCCCGCTGTCCCTCAGAGACCGGGATAGGACCTGAGGTTAAAGGTAAGTTATTTACTCCACCAGTTACTTGGATAACTCTCAGGCATTAATGAAATTCTCTTTGCATTATAAACTCTACAGAACAACCTTCCATGGGCAGCAGGGCATGAGAAAAGGGGGTGATCCCAGCCCACCCAGGGAAAATCACACAGCATAAAACCCACTCGGTTTGCCCCCTCACGACGCCCTTCGGTTACTCTAACACCCAAGCTCCGTCACGAGTTGGAAACCAAGAAGCTCCTATGCCAGGCGGCCAAGTGGCAATGACCACAGATCCAACACACACGTGGTTGCCCCGAAAGGCTCACTGAGCCGATTCGCTACATAAAGCGAATTGAGGAATGGCTGAAAGTTCTATGATTTTCGCACTGCAAGTCAAGTCTTCTTCGGCCACTGGAAATGACAGGCTGAAACTGGGGACTAGAAGAAGCGGGAAAGCTCCGTGAAAAGGATGCAGATTCAGATGGGTGAGGACAGAAATCCAGGTGCTCATTCAGTCACCCGGCGATCATGTCCGGCAGCTTTGAACACACTGGTTTCAGCCTTTTCCTGTGGGCACAGACTGGCTCCCCAACTCTGTTCCAGCGGCATTCTTCAGTGCAGGCCTCGCAAGAAGCCTCAGAGCTAAACAAGAAAGTCAAGGTCCTGCACACACCGACAGCCAGCACTGGGCACAAGCCCATGCCAAGCAGACGGGGTCCGAGTTAACTCGGTGAGGTGGAGGCCCAGATGGCTGCAGCCACCTCTGCCGCTTTTACTTGAAAAATCATCCAGACAGAAGAAATCGGGTCCAACTGCCGCGTAGATCCCAGCGTCCACCCCCACAGTCGCGAATGCCAAGAGCGAGGACCCGCTGCTCACGGCACAGGCATGCACACCGTGGCAGAGACGATGTGGCCCTGCAGCCAGCAGGCGTGAGGGGCCTCCGCCTTCCCCAGTCCCTCAGCAGGGCAGACACTGCCCTCTCCCGACTGGGTGCCTCCGGCACTGAGCAGCCCCTCCCCCCCAACAGAACCCGGCTCACAGTTCCACCGCGTTTGAACTGTGGGGCATGGCCATCTCTGGTTATAAGCTAGCGCTGACCCTGACTGATGAACAGCCCAACAATATTTACTAAATGAATGAACAGGAGGAACTAGAAAGAGGGTGGGTGTCTGGAAAGAGTGGGGAAAAGATGGAAATCTAGATGATTTTAAAAGATTTATGGGACAAATATTTTCCAGGAGTTAGAATTCTTTGGTATCATTGCAACCAGTTTAGCAAATCATAATATATTTGGATTTCTTTTCTATTGAATTCCCTGAATGAGAAGAAACACTTGTTCACAATTTGTATCCTCTTGAAACTCACTTCTAGTGCACCCCATAATTTCATTTAAATGCTTTCAGGTTAGGATTATAATTTTGTCATAAATTCAATTACACATCTAAAAGTTCGAGATAAAGTCTTCCTTAACACATGAAGCTCAAATCAAATGCAGACGAGATCGAAGTAGCACGTGTGCAAAAACTGCACCCCCTTTCATCACATGCACACAAATAACGACAGTGTGACAGAGCGTTTGTGACGATCGTTTAAAGCAGCAGTGCTCGTGGTCTGGTCCAAAGACCTCCGAGGGGTGAGAACCTTTCAGAGGTTCCGCCAGGTCTCCCTTTTCCCAGTGCACCCCTGTGTGAGGGCAGATTTTCTTCCTGAACCTCAGCCAGAGGAACACATCACAACAGAGTGGATGCAAAAGCAGATACAGGGGCCCAGTTGTTTCTATGAAGCCACATGTTAAGGAAACTTACAGAAAGGTAAGAAATATATTTGGAAATATATTCCAAAACTATATTTGGGAGTATAGTTATTTTTCACAAAAATACTTATATTAACAAGTAATGGGTTTATTCTTATTTTAAATGAATTCATAAATATATATTTTTAATTTTCCCAGTTTTAATTTCTAATATGCTAACCATTAGAAAAAGTAAACCATGTGAACGAAAGCTCTTTGGAGGTCTTCATTTTTAAATTTTAATAAACTATAAGCAAATTAGCAGCATCTTGTGTTACTGCCAGAATTCCTTTTAGTAAATAATAAATTAAATTTAAATGTAACTAGCTCTCTACATGGATAAACCACTGGGCAGGCTGTTAAACCGCTGCAGGAGAAAGAACGAGGCCCTGGACACATGGGACTAAGTACCCGTGTCCTCACTCACCAGCACTGTGGGCATTGGGTCCCCATTATTCTCACACCGATGTGACACACTCACAGTTCTCCTGGTAAAACGAAAATCACTGCATGCTGCCCACATTCTTGAACACTTCATTACCCAAGATTATACAGAGTGACCTTTATATAATTACACACATTAACTAATCAACTATCTGGGACTATACGAGGTCTGTCCAGAAAAAGTCCAGCCATTGTTAATATAACGAGAATGGTTTGCACAGTATCGATGTCACCTGGCAGCCATGGAGAATCAACTGGAATGCACATGCGTTTACAATGACAACTTCACTGTACTGGTCAGTGGGGGCGGTAGATGCTGCGGAGTGAGCATGTGCACTGTGTGGCCGTCAAATTCAAAATGACTGAGCGAGTAGAGCACTGAATCTGCATCCAATTTTGCGTTAAGTTTGAACATTCCCCCTGCAGAAACTACTCAGATGATTCAGAAGGCCACAGCTATGGGCAACCGGTGACTGGCAGCTTCACCATGACAATGCACCACTCATGCACCATGCCTCATGAAGAGTTTTTGGGTGAAACATCAAATCGCCCCGGTGACTCAGTCCCCCTACAGCCTGGATTTGACATCCTGCAACTTCTGGCTTTTCCCAAAACTAAAATCACCTTTGAAAGGGAAGAGATTTCAGACCATCAGTGAGATTCAGGAAAATACAATGGGGCAGCTGACTGCGGCTGGGAGAACTATGTGAGGTCCCAAGGTGCCTTACTCTGAAGGGGACTGAGGCATCATGGTCCTGGGCACAATGTTTGTTTGTTTTTTGTACCTTATATCTTCTTCAACAGATGTCTCCATTTTTCATAGTACGTGGCTGGGTACTTTCTGGGCAGACCTCGTATTTCACAGCCAACTCACCATTCAGAGTTACATATAATACATTCCGTAGTAGTCGTTGAAGCATAACTGAAAATGGCTGAAACCATCACAAAAATGTCCTGAATTATCCATCTTGCATTACGGCAACTCAACAAGGCGCTTACTTGTTTCAAACGCCCCGGCAAATCCCGGGGTTGCCTGGGGTTGCCCACACCTGTCAGTGAAGAAGGGCTCCCCCGAGGGGTCTGGGACACACGTGTGTGAGAGCAGAAAACCATCCCATCACAACCTGCGTGTCAGGCGTCCCGGACCGAGACATCGCTCTCTGTTACCAACGACAGAAGGAGCTCTCGATGAGCTTGCTCTCAGTTCCTTCCATCGTCTGATTTTTACAGAAAGTCTTGTTGAGCAGAGTGGGGGTCTGAGAAAGGTGCTCCAAAGCAGCAGCCTGCATTTTTCTCTCCTCCCGTAGGCCCAAAAGAATTTTCTAAAATTCTGCAATCACACTTTTTCAGTTGACATCTGAAATTTCCATCACAAGCTTAAATGGTTGCAAAGGATGTAATTTGCCATATATTGTAAATGTTCTCATTCCAAAACTGTTACGTCACTCTCTGCAGGGTACCAAAGAACCCTAAACTCACAGCAATTTGAGAGACGACACTGTCTATTTTTAAACACATTATCTAAGAGTAAGAAACTGTACATGGTTCCCAATTTTTGTGTGAACTTATTTTTAGTCACTTCCACAAAGAATTTTACCTTACTGCAACACATTTTTATTTCTGAAAGCCTTTTATTGATTACCCCATCCTACTTCTCTACAAGAAAAATTTTTGTGTTCAGACTTTATAACTGAAGTTTGAAATTTTGTTTTATTTCCTAAGACTGGGAAATTCAAACTAAAGATACGTATTACCACAGAAACGTAATTCTTAATGAAACAGATGAGGCTAGTATTTTTTTCTTTTAAAAATTTTTCATAGGCCTCTGAATATTATTTATTGCTAGCACAAGACCAGGTTCCACATCAATTTTCCTATTGTTTTCCTTTTTATGAAAGGATTGCAAAACTTTGATCAATTGAGGAAGTGGGTGAGAATGGAGCGAGTTTTGTCACAGCAATGCTATTCACCTCTTCAAAACCACGTAGTTAATCATACATCAAATATTGTTAATAATATGTCAGCTGATAACTCAATTTTGCCTTCCTACACAGGTCTTGAAAACAAAGAATTGGAAACCATCCGAGTTACGAGTTACGAAAGGATTTGTTACCTAGTATTTAGGCCACTGCAGCTTTTACAGCTGACGCCTGTATTTCTAACTGATCCTCTGCTTCCTGCAGCAGAGGCTCTCCAGCCTGGAGAGGCGCCGGGAGACTGGGGGCAAGGGTGGGGTCCGTCGGCCTTGCCTCTGGTGACGGGGAGAAGGGCAACTGTGGAGGCGGAGACAGGAAGGGAAAATCTGCTGCAGAGATGCCTTCTCGGGCGGGCCAGTTTTAGGAGAAACTGGAAATCAAGGTCTCAGAAGTGGGATTCTTCAATACCAACCACGTGTACTTTGCAGAGTGGTCACGTGCCAGTTTGAAGACCTCAGGCTGAAGGGCCTTTCTGTCCTTTCACAGCTCTTAGCATCGTAAACTCTTGTTTACCTCTGGCCTCATCTCTCTCGACACACACACAGCAACCAGAGGAAGATCACCGCTATGTTCGTTACAAAGCGATCCACGACGGCACAATCATCACAACAGTAAACGGGCTCCAAGTCCCTTCCCACAGGAGAGTCCTCGGAACAGCAACAGAAGTGTCAGCTGTGACGCTGATAGACGTGCAAAATCGGGGGCCCGTCCCGAACCTACTGAATCAGGATCTGATCCAACAACACCCCCAGAAGACTCACAAGCAGACAAGCATGTAAGCACAGATCTGCGAAGGTGAGAAATACATTTGGAAATTTAATGTGATGAAAGCATCTCTCGTGAAGGATCAGTGTTGCCTCCTCTCTGATCCTAAGACTCAGGTGGCCGCAGGTTTCCCTGCTTGTCCATCGCCCCAGCACTGGCCAGCCCCTGGGGCTCAAACTAAAACACATCCTGGAAACACAGTTTTTCCTCCTTGCCCCGGACTTCTGCACGGTCCTTCCTCCCCTCAGTCTAGCCTCTCCTCGCTTGCATGTGACAAATCTGACCACGGCACTCCCCCACTTAAAAACCCTTCAGGGGCCTCCAGCTTCGAATGAAAATATTTACAAGTGTGTGAGGGCATGGCGACCTGGCCCATTTACCTCCCTCGTCTCATCTCCCAGCCGCCGGCCACTTCCTGCTGCAATTACTCCTTTAGCTCCCTGACCCCGAGTGGTAACTGTGCGGCCAGCCGCCCCTTCCCAGGATTCCTTGCCCTCTGCAACATCTGCTGGCTCTTCCCGGCCCTTCCAGAGCCAGCTCCGGCTCTTCCGCAGGAAGCTTTCACCACACACGCAGTGGGCAAGGTTTCTTGTCTTTGTACTCCCGCAGAACCTATCATTTTGTATCCAAATGACCCATCTCCCTACACAGACAATAACAGTAACAGCGTAAAGCAGGTGATGACTATGGAGTCAAGCTGAGTAAAATAAAATTTAACTCCTAATCGTAACAACTATAACAGCTCTTACAATTAGCTTATTTGTTTCTTCCCTGCTCTTATACTTCTGGTGCTTTTATGCCATGTCATGGTTGTCATGTTTTGATTGTACTTTTATTTTTTTAATAATCTACCTCAATTCCTCTTTTGCAAATAGACAGGGTATAGGTGCATAAATAGACCACGGCTGTGTAACTTTGGTGAAATTACATAATGCGTCTGAGTTGCAGTTTCTTTATATTAATGAAATCGTAATTATAAGATCATGTTAGATGAATAGTATCAAATTAGAGATGCATGTGAGATATTTTGTATAAACCATAAACATTTTACATAGACTGATTACTTGCTTTTATTAAACTCATATCCAATATAGAAAAATCACAGTGGTTAGAACTTCAAACCAACAGGAAATACCTTCAGAACAAAGGGAAACTTTAAATCAGAAGGTCCTAACCTTCTATGCTGAACTGTTACTATTTAATTCAGAATAACATTAGTATCCTGCAGTGACCTTTGCACAATTCTCCATTTTCGTAGTTTCCTGTACTTTAAGAAGGATGTAGAGAAGAAAGTGATTATTTAAAATTGTTCAGCCCTGGCTGGTGTGGTTCAGTGGATTGAGCTCTGGCCTGCAAACCAAAGGGTTGTCGGTTTGATTCCCAGTCAGGCACATACCTGGGTTACAGGACAGGTCCCCAGTAGGGGGTACATGAGAGGCGACCACACACTGATGCTTCTCTCCCTGTCTTTCTCCCTCCCTTCTACTCTCTAAAAATAAATAAATAAAATCTTAAAAAAAAGGAACTGTTCAGCTTCTAAAACACAGTCTGGTGTCATGAATATTTTATTTATTGAAAATATTTTCCAGCTTTTCTTTTTCAATGACACCGCATCATAACGCTCTACCTCACCTGCGTGTGCCAGGCGTCATTGCTGACCCCACACCTTGGCTCGTTTCACTGGGCACCGGCGCCACTATGGGCTGTCCTATGGGGCGCAGCCGGCACTGACACTCAGGAGAAATGCCGCCGCGGGAACATAGAGGGCTATAAACAAGATGAAGAGAATTAAAAGGTGATTCTCTTTGTAACCTCATTTGATTATGAAGGGTGCATCTTAACTGAAATCAGAGAAACTCAATAAATGACCAGTTTGCTATAGAAGGAAAAGAGGGAACAATCAGCCAATGGCCCGAACCCACAATTTATCAACGTGCGGGGCTAGTGCCGCTGGTGCCTGCATGGGGGGTTTTCCCGCCTCTCCTCACTGGAAAGAATCCAGGCTCCTGGGCAAGGTGGCAGATTCCAGGGTGGGGCAGAGAGGACACCCACGACCCCAGGGATCTCACTGTCCCAGAAAGTAGGGGAATGCTCAGGGACGAGGCATGTCACAAGGACTCAGAACAGCCCCTGACAGTGGGGGGAGGGCAGGAAATCACACTGGAAAGCAGTGGGGGGGCAGCGAAGGTGCATAGAGCAGAAAGCTGAGACCCACCGGGACAAGTCGCGCTGCTGCCGCTGACAGGGGAGCATCGTCTGGCGACCACCACAGCAGAGCTGGCTCAGGCAAGGGTTCCCGAGGGCGGCCAGATGAGAGGAGCGAGTTCCCTCGGGAGCAGAGCCTGCGCGTGGCCTCACGGCGTCCCCCCACAACTGCTCACCTGTCACAACCGCAGAAAGTGGACACCTCCCTGACCAGGGGGGCCTAGTGCTTCCAGAGGAGCAAGCAAGAGCCAGAGAAACCTTTGAAACAGTCCCAGTCTCCAACACCAGATGACCCACGTGTTAAAAATACCAAGTATGCCATGCAGAAAAGGCTGGCTTTACATGATCAAAAAAAAAGTGTGCCAGGGTGACCAGACCCCTGATGGATGGACAAAGTGAACCCATGTCATCCCGTGGCTGCCATGCACCCAGCTCCATTCCCCATCACTTCGGTTCCCTTTGGGGGGTATTTTCTCCTTCACCGTGCAGACCTGGTATAAGCACAAACCCAAACACACGCACTCCGACCCTGGCCCCAAAGACGATCCTTGAAGGCGCTTCTGGCAACCCCCTGCTCACCCCCGACCCCGGCCCAGGCTGGGGAGCACCTGAGCCACACGTAGTCTATCGGACACAATCTCCAGGGAGTCAGGGAGTCCGTACAGGAGCCAAAGATGGGGTCAGACTTGACTCAGGTCTGCCACGGAGCCTGAGAAGTTTTGTCGAATGTTCCCGCCACCGTCGGACCAAGTGGTTCTTTGTGCCCAGCACAACCCTGCAGTCTCCCTTCGATGCTGGGAGCACCCCCCAGGTCAGACACTGCTAATAAATCCCTTTACTGCCTTGCAGCCAGAGCCTATTTTCTTTGCTAGCAACAATAACACAGGCAATAAATGTGTGGAATAAAACCTAAAGACGGGAGGGGATAAAATTACATAACTGTATTTAGCATTTCTCCGGTTGACATTTCTTCTTTTCCGCTGCTTTGGTTTATTGGAAAACACGCTGGCCGAAGAGTGTGAAGCTCCGAAACCCAGCCCAGGTTTCCCATCAGCGGGAGCACGAAACCACTCCGGCTTTCCGGTTTTTCGTTTTCCTCATCTGCAAAGGAGGTGGTTTTAACTGCAGGTTTTCTTGTACTCATAAAATATTATATTTTGTAGAAAGGAGATTCTTAAGACTATATAACAGTAATCTATACCTTCTTTCAAGAAATAAACACATGTGATTGTTGAACTGAGTATTTCCCATTCTTTTTTAATATTGTTTTTCCACACAAATCAGATGGCACGGCAGTTTCACATGACAAATAAACAGAAATCAAATACCTTCAGACTGCTTCCGTGAGAGATGACACCCCGTCTCAGAAGATTTATCCCTAAGGAATAAGAAGGCCTAAAATATTATTCCTCTGTAAATACATTATAAGATCCGCAGGAAAAGCAATGCATCTTCTATAGATTTTTACATTTTCTAATATCACATTCTCCTGAAATATGCTTTCCTTCATGGTTTCAAATGTTGTATAACTAGCAGCCTTAGAGAAATGTTTCAAGAGAACAAATAATTCCTTCTAAAATTCATCAATGAGTTTGACACACCTGTGTTGCTAAATATGCATGAAATGGACTGGTGCAGTTGGTAAGGAATATCCCCGCACAGCCGGAGGGCTTCGGTCTCCCTACCGTCTGAGACTCGCGGGAGGTGCGGTAAGGAGGGGTGGGAGCTCCCGCTCTCGGGGCACGGGGCACCCGAGGAGTCACAGGGCAGCTCGGCCTTCCGGGCTCGGGCTCCTCCCCTTTGCTCCTCCAGCAAGTCCCTGCCTGCCCGTTCCCACTGCCTCATGGGACGTCTTTGTCATGCGGCCCCCCGCCTCCTGGACCCTGGACCCTGCTCCCTGCCTCCCTCTGAAAGTCGGCACGCTCTGGCACCATTCCACCGACTGCGCCCTCAGCTCAGAGGAGGGGGTGTCCTGGGGCGTGGTCACCGCCCCATCCAGCGCACCCCCATAGAGCAGAGTTCTCATGCCCTAGCAGGTGCTTGGAGGTCCCCAGGAAAGATGCCTGAGCATGGGTCTGCACTGTGCAGGAAGGCGCTATCTCATGGGGAGACCGTGTGTACAGAGACCGACCTCACGGGGCACAGCCGCCACCTTAGGCCATTCCTCTTTCTTCCTTTCTTCCTTCCTTCCTTTCTTTCTTTCTTTCTTTCTTTCTTTCTTTCTTTCTTTCTTTCTTTCTTTCTTTCTTTCTCTTTCTTTCTTTCTTTCTTTCTTTCTTTCTTTCTTTCTTTCTTT
>PVIA01010788.1:0-49407 GCA_004024845.1 Tonatia bakeri
TTTTTTTTTTTTTTTTTTTGAGAATTCTCCTGTTCTGTCATTAGGGACCTGTTTCTTTGTGTTTCTATTTTGGCTGTCTCTTAATGTTTGTTTCTGTATATTAGGAGGATCTTCTATGACTCCCAGTCTTTGTGGGTGGCCTTATGTAGGGATTGTCCTGTGGGGTCCAGTGGTGTAGTCTCCTTAATCTCGTGAGCTGGGTGCTTTCAGAAGTCCCTTGTGTGGGTTATGTGAGTCCTCTTGCTGTAATAGAGTCTTTATTATTTTTGGCCTGATTGTGTATGAGGTTGACCCTCAGGATGGCTACCTTTGAGGCCCACCTCTGACCACAGTGTGTGAATTGTTGTGCAGGTGCTGACCACACGGAGTGGAATTTGCCTCAGCAGGTTTGACTGTCTGCCAAAATCTCCCTTTGGATATGCCACTGGTGAATTGGATCCTGCTCTGATGTTTTCTGAAACTCATCACTGGATATGTTGATTCTGGGGCTTCTTGGGAGGGACTCTGGTACAGTCCAATGTCAGATGCTGCCTGTGACTGGCCCTGTGCAACCTGTATGGAGCTACAAAGCAATCCATAGTGTGTGGCTGCCCCCACTGTGTCTGGATGTGTGCAGGAAGGATCAAGCTATGCAATAAGGTTGACTTTTACCAGCACCAGGCCCTGGGGCAGATCCACTAATGTCCCAAGGTACCTGTATGAGATCTGCCTCCACCTTTCAGCTGCCTGTTAGGCTCAGTCACTTAAGGAGCCTCTGGCTATACTAAAATTGTGTGAGGTAGGTTCTCAATGAGTCACTAGGTGGGGATGAGTGGTATTCACCAGATTGATACAGGTTCAACCCAGTGCTAGTGATGGGTCTGAGACCACTCAGCAAATGTCTGTACATTTTTTAATTATCAGAAATGAATGTACCATTACTGTCTATTTCCATCAGACTCATTGCCATATTACTTTATTGTTTACCTATAGCCATTAAATGAAACTGTTTAATAGTGTATTGTAAAATGATAAAAAAATAATGATTATAATAAGAGGAAGCAAAATGGTGAACTCCCAGTACCCAGTGTCAACTCTGGGTGGTATGTGTAGCCTTTCAGTTTTATAGCTTACTTGCTAACTTTTTGCACTTAAGAAAATTGTGAACTTGCATTATCAAATTTACCTAGATATCATTTATGATGGAAGCATAGTTTAGCATTGTTTTTGCATATACTGATAGATCATTAGCATGTCTTGCTGGGCATTTGTGTGCTTTTCATTTTTTTAAAGTATATTTTATTGATTATGCTACTAGAGTTTTCCCAATTTTTTCTTTGTTTCCTCTCCACCTTGCATCCCTCACACCGTCTAGCATCCCACCCCCCTTAGTTCATGTACATGGATTGTACATATTAATTCTTTGGCTTCTCTGTTTTACTATACTGTTCTTAACTTCCCCTGGCCTATTTTATGCCTACCAATTTTGCTTCTTATTCCCTTACCTTTCCCCTCCATTTTCCCCTCCCACTCCCCACTGATCACCCTCCATATGATCTCCATTTCTCTGGTTCTATTCCTGTTCTAGTTGTTTGGTTGGTTTTTGTTTTTAGGTTCAGTTATTGATAGTTATATTGTCATTTTACTGTTCATAGATTTTGATCTTTTTCTATTTCTTAAAGTCCCTTTAACATTTCACATAATACGGGCTTTGTGATGATGAACTTCTTTAATTTGACCTCATCTGGGAAGCAACTTTATCTGACCTTCCATTCTAAATGATAGCTTTGTTGGGTAGATTAATTTTGGATGTAGGTTCTAGCCTTTCATGACTTCAAATACTTCTTTCCAGCCCATTCTAGCCTGCAAGGTTTCTTTTGAGAAATCAGCTGATAGTCTTATGGGAACTCCTTTGTAGGTAACTCTCTCCTTTCCTCTTGCTGCTTTTAAGATTCTCTCTTTATCTTTAGTCTTGGATAACGTAATGATGATGTGCCTTGGTGTGTTCCTCCTTGGGTCCAACTTCTTTGGGACTGGGCTTCCTGGACTTCCTGCAAGTCTATTTCTTTTGCCAAATTGGGGAAGTTTTCCTTCATTATGTTTTCAAATAAGTTTTCAATTTGTTGTTCTTGCTCTTCTCCTTCTGGTACCCCTATGATTTGGATGTTGGAATGTTTAAAGTTGTCCAATAGGTTCCTAAACCTCTCCTCATTTTTTTAAATTCTTGTTTCTTAATTGCATTTTTGTTGGATGTTTATTTCTTCCATTTGTTCCAAATCCTTGATTAGAGTCCCAGTTTCCTTCCCTTCACAGTTGGTACCCTGGGTATTTGGCTTTATTTTATTTTAGGTAGCTTTCATTTCATCCTTCATTTTGAGACTGAGTTCAATCAATTCTGTGAGCATCCTGATTACCAGTGTTTTGAACTCTACATATGATAGGTTGTCTATCTCCTTGTCGCTTAGCTCTTTTTTTTGATTTTTGATCTGTTCTTTCATTTGGGTCATATTTCTTTGTCTTGGTGCACCAATTATGTTGTAAGGGGGTGGGGCCTTAGATGTTTGCCAGGGCAGGGCAACCCACTTTGCTGTGTTGTGGTGCTGTCTGTGGGGGAGGGGTCAGAAAGGGAACAATGCAACTTGCCTACTCGGCTCTAGCCCCACTTTCCAATGAACTCTCTTGTGAGACTGGGAGTTTCTCCTGCCTTTGCAACCCCACAGTATTTTAGAGCTAGATGTTTTGAGTCCTTAGTTTCCCATTCAGCCAGCTTCTTCCTTGCCAGCATAGTCTGCTGCCTTGCCACACATCCTCTCTGCTTAGATGCCCATCTCTGTCTCTCCTATCGGTATGGATAAATGTTTCATTAACACTTTGGTTGTCAGATTTCCATGCAGGTTGATTTTCCTGCAGTTCTGGTTATTTATTGTTTTTAAATTGGTTGTTATCCTTCTTTTGGTTGTGTGAGGAAATGAGGCATTTCTATGTACACCTTCATCTTCACTGGCAATTCAATTTTTTTTAAGATTTTAAGCAAAATTATGATGAAAATGCTTCTAACTAAATCTTTGCACTCACTCAAGTTTATTAAGGTAACAACTTCTTTGAAGTAAATTGATGGTTCATAGAACTGGCATTATTTTAATGAATTTGCTATAATTACAAGATTCCTTTAAAGAAAGGGTGTATTTTCTGAACCTCAGCATCCTCAACTCACTGGGTAGTGTTAATCTTCAGTTTAATACAAGTAAAATTGGATGTTTGTGGTGTTTTTATTTGTATAGATAGAAGTTGTACATTTTCTTTCTTTTTGGGCAAAATGATATTATCTTTTCCTCTATCCCTTTTCTTTTATTTTCTCCTTTTTTTCTCTCTTGATAAACTTTGTCTATGTCATTTTTGTTTTTTTATTGTTGTTCAGGTACAGTTTTCTGCCTTTTTCCCCCACCCAACCCCCCAGCCCTCCCCAACTCCCTTCCATATCCACCCACCCCTGTTATTGTCCATATGTCCTTTATAATTGTTCCTGCAAACCCTTCACCCTCTTCCCCTAAAATTCCCTCCCCTCTGCCCTCTGGTCACTGTCAACCTTTTCTCAATTTCAATGTCTTTGGTTATATTTTGCTTGTTTGTTTGTTTTGTTGATTAGCTTCCTGTTAAAGGTGAGATCATATGGTATTTGTCTTTCACCACCTGGCTTATTTTGCTTAACGTAATGCTTTCTAGCTCCATCCATGCTGTTGCGAAAGGTAGGAACTCCTTCTTTCTTTCTGTTGTGTAGTATTCCATCGTGTGAATGTACCATAATTTTTTCATCCACTCATTTACTGATGGGTACTTAGGCTGATTCCAGCACTTGGCTATTATAAATTGTGCTGCAATGAACATTGGGGTGCATAGGTTCTTTTGAATTGGTGTTTAAAGTTCTTAGGTTATAATCCTAGTAGTGGAATTTCTGGATCAAAGGAAATTTTTAGTTTTTTTAGTTTTTTAAGGAAATTTCATACTGTTTTCCATAGTGGTTGCACCAGTCTGCAATCCCACCAACAGTGCCTAGGGTTCCCCTTTCTCCACAATCTCTCCAACACTTGTTTGTTGCTTTGTTCATGATGGCCATTCTCAATGGTGTGAGGTGGTATCTCATTGTGGTTTTAATTTGCATCTCTCTGATAGCTAGTGATACTGAGCATCTTTTCATAGTCTCTGGACCCTCTGTATGTCCTCTTTGGAGAAGTGTCTGCTCAAATCTTTTGCCCATTTTTTAATTGGGTTGCTTGTCTTCTTAGAGTGGAGCTGTGTGGGTTCTTTATATATTTTGGAGATTAAACCCTTGTCTGAGGTATCATTGGCAAATATGTTTTCCCATATGGTTGGTTCTCTTTTTATTTTAATGCTGTTTCCTTTAGCCACGCAAAAGCTTCTTATTTTGATGAGATCCCCTTTGTTTATTCTTTCCTTTATGTCCCTTGCTCTAGGGGACATATCAGTGGAAATATTTGAGATTTACCTGCCTATGTTCTCCTCTGGGAATTTAATGGTGTCACAACTTATATTTAAATCTTTTATCCACCTTGAATTTATTTTTGTGTATGGTGTAGGTTGGTGCTCAAGTTTCATTTTTTTCCATATAGCTGTACAGCTCTCCCTGCACCATTTGTTTAAGAGGCTATTTTTATTCCATTTTATACTGCTGTCCCCTTTGTCAAAAATTAATTGACCATAGATACTTGGATTTATTTCTGGGCTCTCTATTATGTTCCATTGGTCTGTCTGTCTGTTTTTATGCCAGTACCAGACTGTTTTGATTACAGTGGCCTTGTAATACAGTTTGGTATCAGGTATTCTGATCTCTCCTACTTTGCTTTTCTTTGTCAAAAATTGCAGCAGCTATTTGGGGTCATTTATAGTTCCATATACATTTTTGAAATGTTTATTCTATATCTGTGAAATACACCACTGGTATTTTAATAGTTATTGCATTGAATCTGTAAATTGTTTTGGGTAGTGTGGACATTTTGTTGATGTTAAGTCTTATGATCCATGAACATGGTATATGTTTCCATTAGTTTGCATCTTCCTTAATTTCTTTCTTCAGTGTTGTTTAGTTTTCTGAGTACAGGTCTTTTGCCTCCTTGGTTAGGTTTATTGCAAGGTATTTTAGTTTTCTTTTTGCTATATCAAATTGGATATTTTTTTCCTGATTTCTGCTTCTGATGTTTCATTGTTGGTATACAAAAATGCCTGTGATTTCTGGATATTGACTTTGTATTCTGCTGTTTTGGCAAATTCATTTATCAGATGAAACAGTTTGTTTTTTGTGGAGTCTATAGGGTTTTCTATGTATACTATCATGTCATCTAAAACAATGACAGTTTTGTTTCCTCCTTTCCAATTTGGATGCCTTTGTTTCCTTTTCTTGTCTGATTGCTGTGGCTAATACTTTCGATACTATGTTGAATAGAAGTGGTGAAAGTGGAGAACCTCGTCTTATTCTTGGTCTTAGTGGGAAAGATTTGTTTTTGCCCATAGAACATGATTTTGGGTGTAAGTCTCTCATATATGGCCTTTATTATGTTGAGGAATGCTCCCTCTATTCCCCCTTTGCTAAGTGTTTTTATCATAAATGGGTGCAGTCACCCATTCAAATGCTTTTTCCACATTTATTGATATGATCATGTGATTTTTGTCTTTTCTTCTGTTTATGTGATGTATTACATTTTTTGACTTGCAAATATTGTGCCATCCTTGCATCCCTGGAATGAATCCCACTTGGTCATGGTGTATAATCTTTTTAATGTATTGCTGGATGCTGTTTGCCAATATTTTGTTGAGGATTTTAGCGTCTATGTCCATCAGCAATATTGGCCTGAAGTTTTCTTTCTTTGTTGTGTCTGTATCTGGTTTTGGGATTAGAATGATACTGGCTACATAAAAAGAGTTTGGGAGTTTTCCACCTTTTTTGATTTTTTGGATAGTCTGTGAAGGACAGGGGTTAGCTCTTCTTTAAATGCTTTGTAGAATTCTCCTGTGAAACCATCTGGTCCAAGGCTTTTGTGTGTTGGGAGTTTTTTTATTACTGCTTCAATTTTGTCATCATTATTGGTCTGTTCAAGCTTTCTGCTACTTCTTCATTGAGTTTTGGAAGATTATATTTTTCTAGAAATTTGTCCATTTCACCTAGGTTTTCCAATTTTTGGCATACAGTTCTTTGTAGTAATTTCTTAAAATCCTTTGGTATTTCTGTGTTATCAATTGTAATCTCTCCTTTTTCATTTCTGATTGTGTTTATTTGGGTCTTCTCTCTTTTTTTCTTGATGAGCCTGCTTAAAGGCTTGTCAGTTTTGTTTATCTTTTAAAAAAATTAGCCCCAGGATTCATTGATCCTTAGAATTGTGCTTTTAGTCTCTATGTCATTTAATTCTGCTCTCATCTTGGTTATTTCCTTCCTTCTACTTGTTGTGGGTTGTCTTTGTTGTTGTTCCTCAGGTTCTTGTAGGTGTAGGGATAGGTGTTTGAAATATTTCTATCTTTTTTAGGTAGGTCTGTGTCACTGTGAACTTCCCTCTCAGGACTGCCTTCACTGTGTCTCATAGTTTTGTTTGTTGTGAGTTCACTTTCATTTGATTTCAGATTTTTTTTGATTTCCTCCTTCATCTCCTTCTTGACCCATTCATTGTTTAATAGCATGCTATTCAATCTCCATGATTTTGAGTATTTTTTAATTTTTTTCCTTGAGGTTGATTTCTAGTTTCAGTCCCTTGTGGTTGTAGGAAATGCTTGATATGATTTCAATTTTCTTGAATTTGTTGAGGCTTGTTTTGTGTCCTATCATGTGGTCTATCTTTGAAAATGTTCCATGTACATTTGAAAAGAATGTGTATTTAGCTTCTTTGGGATGGAGGGCTCTAAATAGGTCAGTCAAGTCCATTTCGTTTAGGGTATTGTTCAATGCCATGATATCTTTGTTGATATTTTGTTTGGAAGATCTGCCCCTTTTTGACAGTGGGGTGTAAAATCCCATATTATAATTTTGTTGCTGTCAATATCTTTCTTGAAGTCCTCCAAGATTTTCTTTATGTATTTGGGTGCTCCTATGTTGGGTGCATATATATTTACAATGTTTATGTCTTGTTTGTGGATTCTTTTCTTGAGTATTATAAAGTGCCCTTCTGGGTCTCTCTTTATGGGCCTTTCTTTTTTTTTTTTTTTTAAGTCTATTTTGTCTTATATGAGTATTGCTACCCTGGCTTTTTTTCCCCTGCTTGTTTGCTTGGAACAGTTGTTTCCAGCCCTTCCCTTTCAGTTTGTGTGGGTCTCTTGTCCTGAGGTGGGTCTCTGATAGGCCACATGTGTGTGGGTTATGCTCTCTTATTCATTCAGCTATCCTGTGTCTTTTGATTGGAGCTTTAATCCATTTATGTTTAAGGTTATTACTGGTAGGTACTTTTTCATTGTCATTTTCATACATGTTTCTCTCTCTCTCTCTCTCTCTCTCTCTCTCTTTCTCCTTTTCCTTCCTTTCCTTAAAGGAGGCCCTTTAGCATCTCTTGCAGAGCTGATTTGGTGGAGGTGTATTCTTTTAGACTTCTTTTGTCTGGGACGCTCCTTATTTGGCTTTCTATTTGATTGAGAGCCTTGCTGGGTAAAGTGGCCTTGGTTGTAGGCCTCTGGTTCTCATTACTTGGAATATTTCTTGCCATTCTCTTCTGGCCTGGAGTGTTTCCATTGAGAAGTCAGCTGGTAGCCTTATTGGGGCTCCCTTGTATGTTACTTCTTGTTTCTCCCTTGCTTCCTTTAAGATTCTCTCTTTGTCTTGGAATTTTTGCCATTTTAATTGTGATGTGTCTTGAAGTGGACCTCTTTGGGTTCCTCTTGATTGGGACTCTCTGTGTTTCCTGGATTTGTGTAACATTTTTTCTCTCATCAAATTGGAGAAGTTTTCAATCATTACTTTTTCAAACAGGTTTTCTATCCCTTGCTCTTCTCCTTCTGGTATCCCTATTATATGTATATTATTATGTTTCAGATTGTCCTGCATTTCCCTTAATCCCTCTTTATTCTTTCTGAGCCTCTTTTCCTGTTCTTGCTATTTCTGGGTGTTTTTTTTTTTCTACCTTGTCCTCCAGCTTGCTAATCTGATCTTCTGCTTCATCGAGCCTGTTTTGATTCCTTCTACTGTGTTCTTTACTTCAGAAATTGTATTCTTCATTTCCTCTTGGCCCTTGTTGATAGCTTCTATTTTTTTCATATTGATAATGTTTGCAGTGAGTTCATTGTATTTTCCCTATAGTTTCTGGTAATTCTCTGTGAGTTCTTTGAGCTTCCTGATAACCATTGCTTTGAACTTAGTATCTGATAGTTGACTTTCCTCTATTTTATTTAGCATTCTTTCTGAGACTTCTTCCTTTCCTTTCATTTGGGGATTGTTCCTTTGTCTTCTCATTGTTTGTGAGACTGTTCTTGTTAGCCTTTGCTTTCTAAATTGATCTGTTCTGACTCCCTGGGTTTATGCTGTGAACTTCTATGGTAGAATACCTGTGAGACTCAATAATGCATTTTCCTTAATGTCCTGAGCTCACTGGTGTTGGGCTGTCATTTATGTTGGCTCTCTGTATGTCTTTGGGTTTTGATTGTTGTTGGGTCTTTCTTCAGTGGGTCTTTCCCTGCAGCTGGTTAACTGAGAGTCACTCCATCTACCACATCTTGTATTCTATTGTGCAGGTGTGAACAGGTTGTGTTGAAGGTGATTTTTCTGTGTGTACAAGGTTTTGAGGCTTCTCTCTCGCTCTTGTTCAGTTGTTTGTTGTGGGTGATTTCTCCACCATTTAGATGTATTTCCAGATCGGTCCTAGATTGAGGTTAGTGTTGCTTCCACTCCACTCCCTTCTTCACCTGCTTCTGTTGTTATCTGTTGGTGGTTCCTTTGTTGGTGGGTTTCCTCTTCCAGCAGGTGTACTGGTGTTCACTGCTCCCACTTTTCAAGTTCTCTGGAGTAGCAAAGTGAAATTTGCCTCACTGTCTTCTGTTGTTACAATGAGCCCTGTTTGGGTCTAACTCTGGTCTTTTCACAGCTTCAGGTTTTATTGTGTCACCATGTGATTTTTCAATGTCCTCTACAATTTTTGGTCTCCAATTTTCATATATGCTGGAATACCATTGGCTGTTCACTCTGTTCCTCAGAAGATCTGCTAGGTGTTTCACCCATGCGCAGGAGGAAGTGGACTTCACTCCAGCCTATCTTGCCACCATTTTTTCTCTCATGTCTATGTCATCTTGAGAAGTTAATCACAATGAAGTACAGAAAATAACACAATATAAGATAAACCACCTAGAATGGACAAAGATTAGCATTAAATTTAATTTATTATTGCTTCAGGAGCTTCTTAATTAAAAATAGAACTTAAGAGTACAAGAAAATTGAAATATCTTTAGTTTCCTCTCTTATCCACTTATCTTTTTTCATGCCTAGAAGCATCCACTGTCATGATTTATTGGTATGTTTTCAGTCCATGTCTTTGTATATGTTTAATTAAAAGTAGGATCAGCTGGGAGCCATCAAAAACTTAAAGAGTGCTTTAAACAATATATAAGTTGATTTCTCACCTGCATCAAAGTCCAGATAGGTAGTCCAGGGTTGGCATGGCCTTCACATGGTCAGTGACTTGGGCTTCTTCTATCTTATTGCTTTAGGATGGGTGGCCTTGGTCTCATAATTCAAGGTAGTAGTATCCTCATTCTAGGAAGGACAGAGAAAGGGAATACAAATATATTAGGGTAAATAATTACCTCTTGAAATTAAAAAGAATTATTATTTATGTTAGCAGTAATTCAATTATTCATTAATTAGCTGCAAAAATTCATTTAGTTGTTCCCCTGCACAAGTAAGACTATAAGAAACATTGTTTTACATATCTCCTACTCCACATGAGTCCGCTTCTCTGGGTTATATGCCTATAAATGAAATTTCTGAGCCTTATAGGATGACTATAGGTATAGGTAACTATAATAGATATTGCAAAAATCTCTTTATTAGGGTGCTTTCAGCTGCAAATAACAGGCAATGGAGTTCAAAGTGACTTGAATCAAGAAATTTGTTATTTCACTTGAGAGGTCCTAGAGATTTTTATGATAAGTGAAATAAGTCAGTCAGAGAGAGACAAACACCATATGATCTCTTTTATATGTTGAATCTAAGAAACAAAATAAATGAACAAAATAGAGACAGGCATGATACATGGGAGAGACTGATAATTGTCAGAGGGGAAGAAGGTTATAGAACTGGATAAAGAAGGTGAATACACACACACACACACACACACACACACACACACATGCAACAGTGTGGTGATAGCCAGAGTGGAAGGGGGATAGGAGGTAAGTGGAGGTGCTCAAAGGTGGGTAAAATGGTGACAGAAAGAGACTCTTCTTGGGATGATTAGCACATGATATAGTGGATAGATTATATTTCATTGAGTTGCGCACTTGAACCTGTATGGTTTTGTGAACCAATGTCGTCCCAATAAATTCACTTACAAAAAAAAAAGAAGTCCAGAGGTGGGGCTGCTCTAGGTTAAATTCATTGATTCAGTGGCTTGCTCTCTTCATGTTATAAGAAATCATGTGCAGACAAAACAGCAACCAGAATTGCCTGGAAAATTCCCCTGCCTGGTTTTCTTTTGTATCTTATTGGCCCAAATAGAATAACATGTCAATGTTTAAATTGATTACTTACAAGGTTAAATCAGACAGTGATGATTGGCTGGGGACAGGGTCAGTTTCCCTTGAAGAATGCTATCAGGAGAAAGGTGATGCCAGAACAAAATATGCTATTGAGAAAGAAGAAGAGGGGAAGTGGAAAGCAAGTAGCCAGTTAGTTGGCAGTGTATGTTATATTTCTAAGCGGTTGCTATATTCATGTCAGTAGTCCTTAATTTTCAAAGCTTTTGTTTGTTTTTGCCAATTTAGCGGGCACTAAAGGTACTCTAGTTGTATTCCTTGGCATTTTTCTGCTCCTAGTGGGCTGGAGAACTTTTCAGGCATTTCATAGGTCCTTTTGGTTTTCTCTTCTATGAAAAGCTTTGTTTATGTTCTTTGCCCTATGTTCTTCTGAGATATTTATACTTTTTATTGATTTGTAGCAGTTTTAAAAATATATTCTGAATAATAATAATTTGTACAGTTGTGTTGGAAGTGTCTTCTGTCAATGTATAGGTTATGCTTTTACTTTTTGTTTAACAAAAAATGTTTTCATAATTTAAAGGTTTGTACTTTTTTAATCAATTTAAATGTCATTTTTGCACTGTTATCATACAGATATTATTCTAAAGTATTCTTTTTCATATTGAATTTTAAGTAGATATCAACCTTTTCTACATTATATACTTATAGTTTTTTAAAATATATTTTATTGATTGTGCTATTACAGTTGTCCCATTTTCCCCCTTCACTCCCCTCCACCCTGCACACCCTCTCTCACACACATCCCCCCCTTTAGTTCATGTCCATGTGTCATACTAATAAGTTCCTTAGCTTCTATATTTCCCATACTATTTTTACCCTCCCCCTGTCTACTTTCTACCTACCATCTATACTACTTATTCTCTGTACCTTTCCCCCCTCTCTCCTCCTCCCACTTCCCTGT
The DNA here is from genome assembly GCA_004024845.1 of Tonatia bakeri. Lineage (NCBI taxonomy): Eukaryota > Metazoa > Chordata > Mammalia > Chiroptera > Phyllostomidae > Tonatia > Tonatia bakeri. The sequence goes on from PVIA01010788.1 coordinate 11,618, forward strand.
TGCTAACCCTCCATGTGATCTCCATTTCTGTGGTTCTTTCTATTCCTGTTCTAGTTGTTTGCTTAGTTTGCTTTTGTTTTAGGTGTGGCCGATAATAATTGTGAGTTTGCTGTCATTTTACCGTACATGTTTTTTGTATTCTTTTTGTTAGATAAGTCCCTTTAACATTTTATAAAATAAGGGCTTGGTGATGATGAACTCCTTTAACTTGACCTTATCTGAGAAGCACTTTATCTGCCCTTCCATTCTAAATGAAAGCTTTGCTGGATAGAGTAATCTTGGATGTAGGTCCTTGCCTTTCATGACTTGGAATACTTCCTTCCAGCCCCTTCTTGCCTACAAGGTCTCTTTTGAGAAATCAGCTGACAGTCTGATGGGAACTCATTTTTAGGCAACTGTCTCCTTATCTCTTGCTGCTTCTAGGATTCTCTCCTTCATTTTTACCTTGGGTAATGTAATTATGATGTGCCTTGGTGTGTTCCTCCTTCGGTCCGACTTCTTTGGGACTCTCTGGGCTTCCTGGACTTCCTGGAAGTCTATTTCCTTTGCCAGATTGGGGAAGTTCTCCTTTATTATTTGTTCAAATAACTTTTCCACTTGTTCTTCCTCTTCTCCTTCTGGTACCCCTATAATTCAGATGTTGGAATGTTTGAAGATGTCCTGGAGGTTCCTAATCCTCTCATTTCTCTGAATTCTTGGTTCTTCATTTTTTTCTGATCTGATAGGTTGGCTATCTCTTCATCACTTAGTTGTTTTTTTTTTTTTTTCTGGAGCTTTGATCTGTTTTCATTTGGGCCATTTTTTTTTTTTTTTGTCTTGATGTGCCTGTTATGTAGTGAGGAGCGGAGCCTTAGGTGTTCATCCGGGTGGGGCAACCCAGTCGCTGGGTTGTAATGTTGTTTGTGGGAAAGGGGTCTGAGAGGGAACAATGGCACTAGCTCTGCTCTCTGCTGGATTTCAGTCACTTCCACCACTTCCACCAAGCAAACTGGGCCCTTCTGGTGCTGATTCTTGTGTGGGTGGGTTTGTGCACATCCTGGGACGCTGTGGGTCTCTCTAACAAACTCTCCTGTGAGGCTGGGAGTCTCTCCTGGCGCCTCAAACCCTGCAGGTATTTTAAATAGGTGTTTTGAGGCTTTATTTCCCCACACTGGGACAGTGGGTTGTGCAGTCTGTCTTGCTCCCTAGTTTTGCCTGGTTTATCTCTATGCGAATGTGGGACCACCTGGTCTACCAGCTGTCTTGCGCACACACCCTGTTCCACAATCTGCTGTCTCGCTGGGTGTACCTGCTGCGACCTTTCACTCCCGGGGTTTGCCAGCCATGGTTCTTTTTGCAGTGACCCCTCTCTGCCCAGCTGCCTGACTCCACCCCTCCTGCTGGTCTGGATGAATGTGTCTACTTTAACTCCTTGGTTGTTGGACTTCCATGCTGTTCAATTTTCTGTCAGTACTGGTTGTTTTTTTGTTTCTAAATTTTTGTTGTCCTTATTTTGGCTTTGTGAGAAGGCACAGTGTGTCTACCTACACCTCCATCTTGGCCAGAAGTTCCCCCATCATATACTTGTTGTTTTTAACAAGATGTAGGACTCTTGCAGAGACTCTGTAAGATCAGAATTATTTTTATGATGATACTGAGATGTTATTTTTCTTTTTCACTCTTATTCTTTCACTCTTCTGAGTACAAATCTTTAGTAGTGTACTAGCTATTTTGTAATCCAAACTTAGGGTAACCGAGGATGGAGAGGGCCTTTTTATGATGATTAACTTTCTGATCACAATTGCAAAGGGGGTAGTCCTTCTGGTCGAGTATCTTTGCCATTAGAAAGTAAGGAATATGGTTGAGTGGGACCTGCACAGCAGATCCTGACTCAGATGGCCTTGAAGAACAACTGTTGAATCTTAATTAAGTGGAATGTTCTCTTAGTTGCTCAGTGTTTTGGTTAAGGGCATTGGATTTGTAGTGAGACCTCCTGGTTCACAGCCTAGTTCTGCTACTTGCTAGCTCAGTTAATTTATTTGTTGATGAATTACTTAACTTGTATTTGTATTTGAATTTCCCAATATATAAAATAGGAGCAGTAATACTCTCTATGCTATAGAGTTATTGTCAGAGTTAACTGAGATACTACTTTTAAAACACTTACCACAGTGTTGCCCCATACTAAATTCTTAGTATTCAGGTATTGAAGCTCTTACTATTCATTTAAGTAGTTATGTGTTGCCTCACTACCCAAAACTTAGTGCTCTAAAATAAAACCAATAGTTTATTTTGTTCATGAATCTTAATATCTACAGATCATCTCTGTCCATGTGGCACCAACTGAGGTGACTACTCAGGGGGGTGAGGGGCCTGCTTTGGTGATGGTTCACTCACACAATTAGTGCTGACTTTTGTGAGAGCTCAGCCAGGGCTACATGTGGGGGGCCTCTGTTCTTCTTCAAGTGGGCCTCTTGGAGAACTGCCCAGGCTTCCTCCTGGCATGATGGTTGTGTCTGAAGAGAAACAAGCATAATTACATCACGTTTTTATAACTTGTCTTCAGTAGTCACTTAGTGTTATTTCCATTAGTTAGAAATCCATTCAGATTTAAGAGGAGGGAACATACATCCACCTCTCCATGGTAGGGGTGTCAAAGTCATATTGTAAGAAGAATGTGAGGACAGGGAGATGTTGTAGTCATCGTTGAGAAGTACAATTTGCCGCAATAGTAGATATTATATACATAATATTTTTAGTATTCTTAACTACCACCAGCAGCAATCTAAACTCTGTGTATCAATAACCAGTTAGTACATTTTACAAAGTATAGATCATGAGTAACTTTTTATTTCTTTTTGATATTTATTTATCCTTTGTTAATGTTGAACTCATTACTAATATAAAAATTTAAATTAAAAAATTAAATGAACTAATTACTATTATAAAAAGTTTCAATGAAATGCATTTAAATGATTAACAAGTTTTACAGTATATATAGATATCTTATATTCTATGAATATAAAACTTCTGTGCAGAATTTCTTAAGATGAAAATCTGTTATATTCTTTTCTCATTTTGTTCATATTCCTAGTGGCTATCACCTCTAGAATGAAAGAAAGGAAGGAAAAACTGATTCTATTTTCAAATATTTTTACGTTAAATGTAGGGTTCTGTAGGAAAAACTTCAGTCATTAAATATATCCCATATAATGTGGTTTTCATAGCGTTATCCTTAGAACTGTGAGTTACAAACAACTGAGGAGCTACTGCTGACTTTAACTGCTGAATAGAGAGCAATTTCTATTCATCTGTCAAGTAAGGCAGACACACAATAAATATGAGCCCATTTCATCTCCATATGATTCATGTAAATGAGCTTGTAAATAAGGTAGTGCTCTCAAGATTTTGTGAAATGGCCAAAGAGGCTGGTTTGTCTCCCCCAAAACTTTGGATGTGCCCCTGATCTCAAACAAAGCTGTCTCTCTGACTTAAAGGTGTCTTATTTTGGCAGATGCCAGGCATAGTTCTTTAAAATATTGAACTTATCTTTGCTTCAAATGGGAAAATTGTTTCTTTCCTTCAAATGGGAAAATTGTTCATTTTAAAAGGGAAATACCACTTCAGTTTTGAGGTGAAAGCAGACTGAAATATGAAGTAAAGGATATGTTTCAAAGAGGAAAAATACAACTATTTAGTTTACTTTTATGTAGCAGGTGTTTTTACATACAAAACTGTTCAGAAGGTGTCCAGCCATGTAATGTGAAAAATAGAAACATTTACTGAAGAAGATAAGACACAAGAAATATTGTGCATAGGACAATGACACCTCAGCCCCCCTCAAAGTAGGCACCTTAGGACTTCACAGAGTTCTCCCAATCACCATCAGCTGTCTCTTCATATTTTCCTGAATCTCATTGATGGTCTTACATCTCTTCCCTTTCAAAGGTGATTTTAGTTTTGGGAAAAGCAAGAAGTCACAGGGTACCAAATCTGGGCTGCAGGAGGACTGAGTCACCTGGGTGATTTGATATTTCACCAAAAAACTCTGCCTGAGATGTGATGCATGAGCGGGTGCATTGTTGTGATGAAGCTGCCAATCAGTCACTAGTTGCCCGTAGCTATGGCCTCTGAATCATCTGAATAGTTTCTGCAGAGGAATGTTCAAGCTTAAGGCAAAATTTGGTGCAGATTCATTGCTTTGCTCACTCAGCCATTGTGAATGTGACAGCCACGCAGGACACATGCTCACTCAACAGTGTCTAGTGCACCCACTGACTAGTACAGTGAAGTTGTCATTGTTCACACATATGTATTTCAGTCCACTCTCCTTGGCTGCCAGGTTACATAGATGTTGCAAAACCACACAAACTTATTATATTAACAATGACTGGACTTTTTCCAGACAGACCTCATATGTAGGAAATAGTAAAGTACTCAGGAGTAAACAGTGTGGGGACTTAAAAAGAGTTAATGCAACTTCTCAAGTAGATTCATTTACCCCTGGGGACTGTTTACAGGATAGTAGATTTTTGGCTAAGTATGATTTTCATTTATTGAACTTGTATTAGGTTCCAAGTCCTGTCCTAAGCACTTTACTTATTGATATTAATTTGTCCAATTCTCTCAGTACCTCTAAGCCGTAGTTAATACCATTATCAGCCTTTTACAGCCTAGAACAAAGTGGTTAAAAACTTGATTAAAGTCACACAGTTCTACAGTCAGGCTCCATTCATAGGCTCTAGAATCCAGGTTTTACCCACTGTTTTTTATTGCCTTACAGATGAGTTTTTTAAAAAGTTACAGAGCTTGGAAATTTTGCTTCAGATGATTTTAATTTTTCAACAGTGCTTGGAAATTTTTGCATTAGATCAAGAGAATATAAGTAGGTATCTGCAGGAGATTCTTTCAGAGTTCACATACAAAAACCAAAGGCAAGGCAGAGATCAGAAAGGAAGGAGATAGTAAATTATTAAATTTCAGGCTCATTGCAAAATGTTCTTTGTGGAAGTCAAATCTAATGTTTTTGGAATCTAGGAGAGAGTTTGAGACCCCACGTTGCTATTTGTACCAAGAACTTGGGTTAGGTCATTTCATCTTTCCTGGGGAAATTAACAGCTTCCCCACCAGCTCAAATAGTTTTTGGAAAGAACAAATGAATCATTGTGGTTATCAAATCCAGTTGCAAGCTATAAAGTCCTCATTTACCATTAGTCATTGCTATAATCAAGCATAACTTCTTTTAGGAAAGTCTTTAAGAAATACCGAGTTTTAAAAAATCACTTTCTGTAATTGTCCCGGCATTTGATACAAGGTATGCTAAATGTTTAGCATGGTGCTTGGATCATGGTCAAAATCAATAGATTCTAATAATGATTATTTAATTTCTAGCAGACATCTTCAATTTGGGGAGGTGGTAAATGGAAAATATCTCCTGGACAAAAGAGAATCTGTTGAACTAAGATCTGAAAAATGGGGCCTCCTAGTCTTTAGTGGGTAGAGGCTGTGGTTATATTGAGGACATTTGTAAATCTAATTCACCTTTTCAGTTTTCAATGATAATAGCCCCTCTCATTTACATTATCTATTTATGTACTCATGTGCCATGGCAGATCTGTTCATGGGGGCTCTCTGAGGACTGTTAGGTATTCCAGGTCACATTCAGGTTTGATGAGATGGATGGACTGTTATGATCACTGCTTCCAGGAAGGAGGAGTATTTGCCACATTTTACATTCCCACCTAGATTATCCTGTACAGTTTTTGAGATACTTTCAATTCCACTTAACTAGAGCCAAGCTGCAGCCCTCTACATTTGTCAGGGTTTAGAGTGTTCCCGTGACAGAATGAAACTGAGACTGTGACCCTTCTATAGCTATACTTATCTCATTGGAGCATGCTGTCATGGCTTTCAACATGCCTCCTCAGGCCTTAGCCCCTATTTTAAAACCTAGCATGGATCTGAACATATAATAGACAATCCATATACTTTCTGCAGACTTAAATTTTGGTGAATTAAAATTTCAGTCCTAGCCCTGGCTGGTGTGGCTCTGTGGATTGAGTGCCAGCCTGAAAACCAAAGGGTCACCAGTTCAATTCCCAGTCAGGGCACATGCCTGGCTTGTGGACCAGGTCCCCAGTAGGGGGTATGAGAGAGGCAACCATACATTGATGTTTTTCTCCTTCTCTTTCTCCCTCCCTTCCCATGAACAATTTCATGGCATTTAGTACATACACAATATTCTGCAACCAAACTCTCTATGATATAGCTCCAAAACATTTAATCACCTCAAAATGAAACTCATACCCATTAAACAGTTATTACACATTTTTCCCCATCTCCCTCAGCTTCTGGCAACCACCAACCTGCTTTCTGTTTCCATGGATTTGTTAATCTGGATATATTCATTCTGGATAAATGGGATCATGCCTTTTGTGTCTGGCTTCTTTGAGTTAACATCATGTTTTTGAGGTTCATCCATATCATCTATTAGTACCTCATTATTTTTTATGGCTGAAGAATATTCTATTGTATATATGTTCCAAAATTATCATAGCTAATAATCCATTGCCAAATCCAAGGTCATGAAGATATATTCCCATGGTTTTTTTCTAAGAGTTTTATGGTTTTAGTCTTTCTCTTTAGGTTATTTTTTTCCACTTGGAATTAAATTTTATACATGGAGTGAGGTAGAATCCAACTTCATTATTTTGCATATGGATATCCAGTTGACCCAGTACCATTTGTTGAAGACACTATTCTTTCTACATTGAATGGTCTTGGCACCTTATTGAAATTCAGTCAGTCATATATGTTTGGATTTGATTCTGGACTTCTAATTCTGTTTCACTGATCTATATCTCTATTCTATGCCAGTAACATACTGTTTGGATTGGTGTGTTTTGAAATAGAGAAGTGTGAGGCCTGTGATTTTATTTTTCTTTTTCAATATTGTCTTAGCTATTTGAGGTCCCTTACAATTCCATATGAATTTGAGAATTGGCTTTTCTAATTATAAAAAAATGCTTTTGGAAAATTGACAGGGATTGCATTGAGTTTGTAGATCACTTAAGGTAATATTGCAACCTCATAATATTGTGACTTTCAATCCATGATTATAGGATACCTTTCTATTTATTTAATCTTCTTTAATTTCTTTCAATAATATTTCATAGTTTATATTATACAAATCTTTCACTTCTATCATTACATTTATTTCTAGGTATTATTGTAAAAGCATTTTCTTATATCTTTTTTGAATTATTTATTACTGGTTGTATAAACACACATGATTTTTACATTAATCTTATTTATTGAATTCAGCTATCTAGGAAATATTTTAATAGATTCTTTGGGATTTTCTATATATGTGAGATTATATCATCTGCAAATAGAGATAGTTTTACTGCTCCTTTTCTAATTTATAAGTGTTTTATCACTTTTCTCATTGCTTTGGCTAGAACATCTCTAAAACAATGTTGAAAGTAGTGGTGATCCCTGCAGTAAGTTTTGCAAAATTGCCTTTTATCAGTTTGTGGAAGTTCCCTTTTATCCCTAGTTTTCTGACTACTTTAAATCAAGATAATGTATTTGACTTTGTCAAATGTTTTTTCTGTATCAATTGAGATGATCGTGTGTTTTTTTCCCCCTTTCCTACTATTAATGGGATAGGTTGCATTGACTGATTTCCTTATGTGACATAACCCACGCATTCCTGGGATAATCCCACTTGGTCATGGTGTATGATCCTCTTCTATTTCTTGAAGGAGGTTGGAAGGATTGCTGTTAGTTGTTCTATAAATATTTGGTGGAATTCACCAATGAAGCCATATAGTCTGAGGCTTTTCTTTGTTGAAAGGATTTTCCTTACTGTTTCAATCTCTTATTATAGGTTTGTTGAGATTTTCTATTTACTCTTTAGTTAGTTTTGGTAGTTTGCATGTTTCTAGAAATTTTCCATTTCCTCTAGGTTATCTAATTTGTTGGTACACAGTTGTTCATAGCATTCTGTCATAATCATTGTTATTTGTCTGGAAATAGTAGTAATGTCCTCACTTTCATTTCTATTTTCATTTATTTATTAGTCTTTTTATTTCTCAATCTTGGTAAAGTTTTGTCATTGATATTTTCAAAGAACTAAACTTTGGTTCCATTGAATCCATTGTTATTTATTCTGTATTTCATTTATTCATGCAGTGATCTTTTTTATTTCTTTCAATCTGCTAGCTCTGTGTTTAGTTTCCTGTTCTTTTTCTAGATTCTTAAGGTATAAAATGAGGTTATTAATGTGAGATTTTCCCTCTTTTTTAATATATGCATTTTTTTTTTGTTATAACTTGCTCTCTGAACACTGCTTTTCACTGCATCCAAAATATTTTCACATGTTGTATTTTTGTTTGTCTCAGGTTATTTTCTAATTTTCCCTTGTGATTTCCTCTGGTCTGTTGGTTGGTTAAACTTATAGTTATTTAATTTTCAGGTATTTGTGAATTTTCCAGCTTTCCTTCATTGATTTTTTTTTTTTTTTAGTCTTCACTTGAGGACATACCTATTGGTTTTAGAGAGAGGAAAAGGGAGGGTGAGAGAGTGAAAAACATCAATATGAAAGGGTAACATCAATTGGTGGCCTCTTACAGTGCATCCCAACTAGGGCCAAACCCACAACTCAGGCATGTGCCCCAACCAGCAATCAAACCTGCAGGCTTTTGGTTTACAGGTCAATGCTCCAAACAACTGAGCCACACCAGCTAGGATTATTATTGATTTTTAGCTTCATTCAATTGTGGTTGGAGAAGATAGTTGGTATGTTTCAATTTATAAATTATTGAGATTTGTTTTGGGCCGAACATGGTACGTTTTTGGAGATTTTTCCATGTGCACTTGAGAAGAATGTGTATTGTGGGAGAATGTTCAATATGTCTGTTAGGTGTAGTTTGATTATAGCATTGTTCAAGGCCTCTTATTTCTTTACTGGTTTTATGTGTAGATGTTCCTCTTATTGTTGAAAGTGGGATACTGAACTCTCCAGCTATAATTGTAGAACTTGTTCCTTCTTTTTTCAATTCTGTCAATATTTGCTTCATATATTTGGGGTCTTTTTTGTTAATTGTATATATGTTTCTAATTTTTTAATTCTTAATTTATTAATCCTTTTATCTTTTCATCTATCCATCCATCCATCAAAAGCATTAATCATCTACCTATTTATTGTCCTTTTGTCACTTGTAACAATTTTTGCTTAAATTCTATTTTTTTATATTAGCATAAGTGCCTTAACTCTCTTTTAGATACTATTTTCGTAGAATGTTTTTTTCCAGAAACTTTGTTTTTCAATCTATTTTTGTCTTTGGATCTAAAATTAGTCTCTTGTTGTAACATATAGTTGTATCATGGTTAGTTTTTGTAAATCTATTCTGCCAATCTCTCACCATATTGTTTTTTTTCTTAAATCTATCACGGCAGCTTCTGACTTTTGACTGGTGAATTAATTTATTTACATTTATACTTATTACTGATAGGGAAGAGCTTCCTTTTGCTATAATGCTATTTGTTTTCTATGTCAAATAGCTTTTATGTTCCAATTTCCCTCCATACTACCTCCTTTTCTCTTTAATTTTTTTTGTAGTGTACTCTTTTGATTCTATTTTCTTTTCATTTTGTGTGTGTATATATATGTATATATATTTAAACTTTTAAGTGGTTATTTTGAGGATTATAATTAGATCCTAAACTTTTATCAACCTAGTTTGAATTGGTATCAGCAGAAGATTATTAGTTTATAAAAAATCTGCTCCTATAGAGCTCCCTTTTATGTTATTGTTGGCATCACAGATTACATCTCTTCACATTGTATGCTCTTTAACATGGATAATTATTGCTTTATGCATTTGTATTTTAAATCCTGTTGTAAATGAAAAGAGGAGTTACAAACCAAAAATATAATAATTTTGACTTTTCAGTTTACTGTGTGGTTACCTTTACCAGAGTTCTGTATTTATTTGTATCATTTAACGTTCCTCTCCGATGTTGTTCTGGCATTTTAGTGAGTCCTTTAGGACTCACTTTAGCATTTCTTGTAAGGGAAGTTCTACTAATGATAAAGTCTCTCAGCATTCATTTTTCTGAGACTGTCTTAATTTCTCTTCATTTTTGAAGAATAATGTTGTCAGATATATGATGGGTAGCTCATATTTCTTTTTAGCAATTTAAAACGTTTTAATTCCCTATGTCCTCAATAATATCTTTTGTAAAATCAGCTTAGTCTTATTGAAGATCTTTCATATGAGTAATGAGCTGCTTCCCCTTTGCTGTTTTCCAGATTCTTTCTTTGCCCTTGTTTTTTTCTTTTTCTGAATATATCTTTTTGAGGTTTATTTTTTTATTTTATTTTTTTACATTACCACTTCGTCCCCTTATGCCTCCCTTCCCCCATCCCCTCACAATCCACCACACTGTTGTCCATGTCCATAAGTACTTTTCCCTTTTTGCTGAATCCTTACCCTGCCCTACCTTAGCTGTCATCCTGCTGTGTATGAGTCTGTCTTTGTTTAGCTTGTACTTCAGTTTGTTCATTAGATTCCACATATGAGTGAAATCATACAGTATTTGTCTTTCTCTAACTGGCTTATTTCATTTGGCATAATGTCCTTCAGGTCTATCCATACGGTCCCATTTACACAATGGAATAGTACTCGGCCATAAAAGAGAAGAAAATTTTATCCTCTGTGACAGTATGCCCTGGGTTTTGACAATTTGATTACAATGTGGTTCTGTGTGTATCTTTGCATTTCTCCTTGTTAAGAGTTCTCTGAGCTTTATGATGTGTAGACTTGTGTGTTTACTGAACTTGAAAATTTTTTGTGCACTATCTGTTCCACTATTCTTCCTGCCTCTTTCTTTTCTCCTTTTCATCTGGGGCTAACATTACATGTGTTTGGGTATGCTTCATTGTGTCTTAGAGTTCTCGTAGGCTCTGTTCATTTATCTCCACATTCACTGATTGTTCCTTCTGCCTGCTCAAGTCTTCAACTGAAACTCAGTTTTTAATTTTAGTCACTGAACTTTTCATTTCCAGTATTTTTGTTTGTTTCTTTTTTGTAATTTTAATCTTTTCATTGATAGACTGTATTTGTTTGCATAGCATACTCCTGATTTCCATTAATGCTTTAATTTATTAAGGCAGTTATTTAAAGTCTTTGTCTAAAATAAGTTCAGTGTCTGTGCTTCCTCTGGGATAGTTTCAAGTTGTTTCTTCTGTTAATGGGCCATAGTTTCTTGTTTCTTATGTGCTTCCTATTTTTTTCTTTTACTGGACATTTTTAGTATTATAATGTGGTAAGTCTGGAAACAAGATTTTCCTCACCCTTGGGTTTATTTTTATGATTTGCTGTCACTTGTAACTATTTGTTCAATGAGTTTTACTTCAGTTTGTAAAATCCATATTCTTCATCACATGTGGTCTCTGGGGTCTCCATTCCTTTACTTTGTTTTCAGCTAGTGTCTTAACAAGCATTCACTTGAATACAAGTAGAAAAACAAAAAAAAAATGAGAGAACAAGGAATAAGAAAGAAACAAACAAATAAAAGAGTAAGAAAACAGGAAAAGATACCCTCAAACTATTTATAGTCTGCAGATTGGCTTTTGCTGGGGCACCCCTTCAATACTTTACTAGGCCATTTTCCATCTGTGTCAGCCTGAACATCTTGCTTGCAGAGTTGAAAACATCACAAATATTTTCTTCCATTTTAAATTTTCCTTTGTTTTGACTCAGTGTTTGCTTGGTTATTAATAAACCTCAGACTGTTTCCCAGAATTCAGCCATAGTTGACTCTGACAGTTTTGCTTGATTTCTCAATGTTTCTCTGAGGGCACGGCTCTTGGAGCTGTGTACTCTATCATGTTCACTGATAGCATCTGCAGTTTACTTTTGGGGTTTAGCTATCACACGTGATATGCACTATCTCTTTAATGCAATGATGACATGTACACATAAAGTCATACTTCCTATTTACCTTTCTTACTCTAGTTTAATTTAACAAACATATGTTATTTTGAAATATAGGAACTCTAGGTCTTCTCTGTACTTTACTAAATCTACCACCCTCATTTAAAGAGTATCTAAAATAAAGTTCATAAATACATATTGTGGAAATAAACTCCATTTTTTTCTACACACAGTTTCAGATTAAATAAAATAAAAGATCATTTTATAAATAATCTTTGTGGAACTTAAAAAATTCTGGCCACTGAAAATAAATTTAAATGGTAGGCAAAGGCAAATTCTTTAACCAATTGAAATACAAAGTCTTGTAATGTTAAAACCAATTGTCTTATTGGTTGGGTTTTTTTTCAATGAGAAGTAATCACCATAGAATCTTCATGACTTTATTATTAGAGATAAATGAAAATCAACTTTTCTCAACCATTTTGGAAATGTTACTTTAAACTTTAACATTAGGCTGCTATTTTATATTTTGCCAACTAATGTGGTTAAGAATAATTAGAGGAAAGGTATTAATGTATAAGTTGTAATTGAATTCTCATGTCATATAGTCTCCTTTAATTATTAGAAAACAAAGGTAATTACAGAAAAAGCATACCTACATTGAAGAATATGAAAAAAAAAAAACCCTCAAGTTAAATAAGCAAAAGGGTGCCTTGTCAGAACTTTAGCCTGGATTGTCCAATAGTGACATTGAAAGAACTTTGAGGGCAAAGTTCTGTATCATAAGGTTTGGGAAGGCAGTGAATAATTGAGGTAAAATATTACCTTTACTCCCCATTTTTTTAAAGAGAGAAAAAAATGTACATAGACTCTTTGTGTCACATGAAAGGAAGTAGAACACAGAAGGCCATCTAAAGGATGAAGTTCCTATAGGAGTTTTCTGAATTATTTATACTAACATTTAATTAAATTGCAAGGCTGGGGTAGGGGCAAGACAATAGCCTACTTTAGGGACAGAGTGCTAGCTTTAACTTTAACTTTGAATTTCTTGGTCCCAATTCATTGGTGGTTCTACCTTAGTATTATTTAAATGCAGGATTTGTGATTTAATTTTCTTTCTAAGGAGACATAAAAACCACAGTGACTTTTCCCAAAGAAACTGCCAAAGAATGTTTCTGTGCTTTATTAGGTAAATAGTTTAGTAGGGGAATGCAATCTACATTGTAGCATGTTCAAACATTTGATTATTAATATGGTTAATTAATGCATATGCATTTTGAATTCAGTTGAGAATTGTTGAATATAAAAGAGATTTGCTTAAAATCTGAAACTTTATTCATTTATTTAGTTTTAAATTTATTTTTATTGATTTTATTGGAGCAATATTGGTTAATAAAATTATATAGGTTCCAGGCATACAATTTTATAATTATCTGTGCATTATTTTAGAATAATTTATCTGTGCAATTATCAGTGCTTACTGCCCCAAGTCAAGTCTTCTTCCATCACCATTTATACTCCCTATACCGTCTCTTAGGTTCCCCTATCCCTTTCCTTCCAGCAGTCGCCATACTGTTGTTTGTGCCTACGAGTCTTTCTTTTTTTTCTTTAATCCCTTCACCTTTTCATACAGCCCCCACCCCTCTCCCATCTGATAACTGTTAGTCTGTTCTCTGTATCCATGTATCTGTTTCCACTTTGTTACTTGATTTGGTTCATTAGATTCCACATATAAATAAAATCATATGATACTTGTCTTCTCTGACTGGCTTATTTCACTTAGCATAATACTCTCCACATCCATCCATGCTGCCCCAAAGTTAAGATTTCCTTTTTTTTATGGCTGAGTAGTATTCTTTTGTATAAATGTGCCAGAACATTTTTATCCATTCATCTATTGATGGACACTTGGGCTGCTTCCAAATCTTGGCTATTGTAAATAATGCTGCAATAAACATAGGGGTGCATATATTCTTTTGAATTTGTGTTTTAGGTTTTCTTAGACATATTTCAAAAGTGGAATTGCTGGGTTAAACAGGAGTTATATTTTTAATTTTTTAAGGATATTCCACATTGTTTTCCACTGTGCCTGCACCAATCTGCATTCCCATGAATAGTACATGAGGGTTCCCTTTTCTCTACATCTTTGCCAACACTTGTTGTTTATTGACTTATCTGACAACTGTCAGAACAGAGGTGATATCGCATTGTAATTTTAATTTGCATTTCTCTAATGATTAGTGATGATGAGTATCCTTTCATATGTCCATTGGCCATCTGTGTGTCCTGTTCGGATACGTTACTATTCAGGTCCTTTGCCCATTTTAAAAATTGGATTGTTTATTTTTTTGGTGTTGAAGTTTATTAATTTTTGGCATTAACCCCTCATCAGATGTGTCATTGGCTAATATGATCTCCCATTCAGTGGGATTTTTTTTTATTGTGTTGATGGTTTCCTTTGCTGTGTAAAAACCTTTAGTTTAATGTAGTCCCATTTCTTTAGTTTTTCTTTTGTTTCTCTTGCCTAAGAAGATGTACCAGAAAAAATATTGCTATATGAAATGTCTGAGATTTTATTGCTACACATTCTTCTAGGAGTTTTATGGTTTCCAGTATAACATTTAAATCTTGAATCCATTTTGAGTTTACTCTTGTGTGTGGTGTAAAAAAGTGTTCTAATTTTACTTTTTGCATATATCTGTCCAGTTTTTCCAACACCATTCATTGAATAGACTATCTTTACCCCATTGTATGCTTCTGTGTCCACTGTCAAATATTAATAAAATATAAAAACATGGATTTATTTTTGGGCCCTCTATTTTCTTCCATTGATCTATATGTCCTTTTTAATGGCAACACCATGCTATTTTGATTTATATAGCCTTGTAGTATATTTTGATATCAGGTAGTGTGGTTCCTCCAAATTCATTCATCTATCTTGGGTCTCTTGTGGTTCTATATAAATTTTTGGAATATTTATTCTAGTTCTGTGGAATACACCATTGGTATCTTGATAAAAATTGCATTGAATCCATAGATGTTTTGTGTAGTATGTACATTCTAATAATGTTAACTCTTTTTATCTATGAACATGGTATATGCTTCTACTTGTATCTTCTTCCATTTCTTTTTTCATCTTATAATCTTCTGAGTACAGATCTCTTACATTCTTTTTTTTTTTAATATTCTTTATTGGTTCTCTGATTTGTGGGACGTTAGTGAATTTGTATAGCTCTTTGATTATCATTCAGATACATGTTTTTTATTTATTTATTTTTAGAGAGGGAAGGGAGAGGGAGAGAGAGAAAAACATCAATGTGCAGTTGCTGGGGGACATGGCCTGCAACCTAGGCATGTGCCCTGACTGGGAATCGAACCTGCGATACCTGGTTCGCAGCCCGCGCTCAATCCACTGAGCTATGCCAGCCAGGGCTCAGATCTCTTACATTCTTGGTTACATTTATTTCTAAATATTTTGTTATATTGTTATGCAATTATAAATAAGAATGTTTTCTTGGTTTCCCTTTCTGTTAGTTCATGATTGATATATAAAATTGCATCTGATTTCTGGATATTTATTTTGTATCATGCTACTTTACTGAACTCATTCATCAGTTCTGGTAGCTTTTGGGTGGAATCTTTAGGGTTCCTTACATACAGTATCATGTAATCTGAAAATAATGACAGTTTTACTTTTTCCTTTCCAATTTGAGTACCTTTTATTTTTTCTTGTTTGATCACTGTGACTAGGACTCCCCGTGCTGTGTTGAATAAAAGAGGTGAAAGTGGACATCCCTGTCTTGTTCCTGATCTTAGGGGGAACACTTGCAGTTTTTGCCCACTGAGTGTGATACTGGCTGTGGTTTGTCACATATGGCCTTTATTACATTGAGGTATGTTTCCTCTATTCCCACTTTGATGAGAGATTTTATTGTAAGTGGGTATTATATTACTCTAATACTCTTTTTGCATTTATTGATATGATCATGTGTTTTTATTCTTCATTTTGTTTATGTGGTGTATCATGTTTATAGATTTGTGGATATCGTACCAACCTTGCATGCCTAGAATAAATGTCACTTGATCATGGTGTATAATTTTTATTCATTTGATTATTATTTTTTTCTTTTATTAATTCCATGTAAGGGGAAAGGGAGGAAGAAAGAGAGGGAAAGAATCATCAATGTGAGAGAACCATCAATCAGATGCCTCTTCCATATGCCCCAGCCAGGGACTGAGCCTACAAACCAAACATGTTCCTGACTGGGAATCGAACTGGTAACCTTCCATTTTGGGGGATGACATCCAACAAATTGAGCCACAACAACCAAAGCGTGGTGTATGATCTTTTAAATGTATTGCTGGATCCAGTTAGTTAATATTTTGTTGAGGATTTTAGCATCTATGCTCATCAGGGACATTGGCCTATAATTTTCTTTGTAGTGTCTTTATATGGTTTGGGAATTAGGGTAATGCTGGCCTCATAAAATTAGCTTCAAAGCCTCCCTGTTCTTGAATTTTTTGAAATAATTGAGGCAAGGTAGGTGTTAGCTCTTCTTTGAATGCTTAGTTAAACTCACCTGTGAACCCAGCTAGCTAAGGACTTCTATTTGTTGGGAGTGTTTTGATTACTGCTTCAAGTTGATTAGCTGTAATCTGTCTATTCGGATTCTCTGATTCTTCCTGAATCTTTTTAGGTAGACTATATGTTTCTAGGGATTTACCCATTTCTCCCAGATTAGCCAATTTATTGATATATAGTTGTTCATATCTTCTTACAATTCTTTGAATTTCTTTGGTATAAGTTGTTACTTCTCCTCGTTCATTTCTGATTTTAATGATTTAGCTCCTCTTTTTTTTTTCTTGACTAGACTGGCTAAAGGTTTGTCAAGTTTTTTTTTTTTTTTTTTAATCTTTTTAAAGAAACAGCTCTCTGTTTCATTGATCTTTTGCATCTTTTTTTAGACTCTATTTTGTTCATTTGTCCTCTGATATTCATTATTTCCTTCCTTTTACTCACTTTAGACTTTTTATTGTTCTTTTTCAAGTTTCTTTAAGTGTGGAAGCAACACAAATACCAGATAAAGAGTTTAAAATAATGGTTATAAGGATGCTTAAAGACCTTAGTGGAAGCATAGGTAATCTCAGTGAGAACTTAAATAAAGAGATAGTAAGCATTAAAAAGTATATAGATACCATAAATAAAAATCATTCAGGAATGAAGATTACAATATCTGAAATGAAGAATTCACTTGAAGGAATCAACAGCAGGTTAGATGAAGCACAGGATCAAATCGATGAATTAGAGGACAAGATGATAACATCCACCCAAATAGAAAATTAAAAAGAAAAGACTTCAGAGAAATGAGAAAAGCCTAAGGAACCTTTGGGATAACATCATGTATAACAAAATCTGCATCATAGGAGTGCCAGAAAGAGATGAGTGTGAGAGAGGAATAGAGAACTTATTTGGAGAAATAATGGCAGAAAACTTTCTCAACCTGGTGAAGGAAAGGGGCATGTAAATCCAGGAAGGAAAGAGAATCCTAATAAAGATGAACCTGAAGAGACTTACATGAAGACATATCATAATTAAAATGGCAAAACTTGAGGACAAAGAGAATTTTAAAGGCAGCAAGAGAGAGTCACTCCATTACATTCAAGGGAGCCCCCATTAGAATCCAAGCTAACTTCTCAATAGGAGCACTACAGACTGAAAGAGACTGATAGGAAATATTCAGAGTAATGCAAGCTAAGAATATGAAGCCTAAATTGCTCTATCCAGCAAGCCTGTCATTTAAAATTGAAAGCCAAATAAAAAGTTTCCCAGACAAAGTAAGGTTAAAAGAGTTCATTACCACCAGACCAGCATGACAAGAGATGTTAAAGGACCTTCTATCAGAAGCAAAAGAAAGAGAGAAAGAAAAACAGGTACAATATTTTTATATTGGCAGTAAGTACCTATCTGTAATAACCTTAAATGTAAATGGACTAAATGCTCCAATCAAAAGGGAGAGTAGCCACATGGCCCACAGATATGCTGTCTACAAGAGACTCACCTCAGAGAAAAAGATTTCCACAGGCTGAGAGTAAAGGGATGAAGGAAGTTATCACACACATATGGAAACAAACAAACAAACAAAAAAGTGGGTGTAGCATTCCTTATATCAGACAAAATACACTTCAAAATGAAGGCCATAAAAAGAAACAGAGAGGGGCACTAAATACTTCTTAAGAGTTCAATCCAGAAGAGGATGTAACCCTGGTAAACATATATGCACCCAGAATAGGAGCACCTCAATATATTAAAAAAACTTGGTGGACTTCAGGGAAGATATCAACAACAATACTCTCATAATACAGAATTTTAATGCCCACTGTCAACAATTGGCAGATCTTTTAGACAAAAAATGAACAAGACTGTAGTGGCATTGGGTCAAATGGATTTAACTAATGTTTACAGGACATTTCATCTCAAAGAAGCAGTATATACATTTTCAAGAGCACATGGATCATTCTCAAAGATAGACCACATGTGACGGCCACAAAATGAGGCTTAACAAATTCAAGAAAATAAAAATCATATCAAGCATTTTCTCAGATTACAATGGCATGAAATTAGAAATCAACCTCAACAAGAAGACTCAAAAACATTCAAATACTTGGAAGCTAAATAGCTTGTTATTAAATAATGAATGGGTAACCAATGAGATCAAGGAGGAGACAAAAAAAATCCTGACATCAAATGAAAATGAACACAAAACAACTTAAAATCTATGGGACACAGTGAAAGCAGCCCTGAGAGGGAATTTCATAGCACTACAGGCTTACCTCAAGAAGGAAGAAAAATCAATAATAAACAATCGAACACTATACCTGAAAGAACTAGAAAAACAACAACAAACAAAGTTTAGAGCAAGTAGAAGGAGGGAAATAATCAATATCAGAGCAGAAATCAATGACGTAGAGACAAAAAAATATGGAAGATCAATGAAACCAAGAGCTTGTTCTTCCGAAAGATACACAAGATTGATGAAACTTTAACCAGACTCATCAAAGAAGGAGAGAGAGGACCCTCCTGTGCTTCAGATTTTAGCTCAGACATCAGTTCCTCTCAAATACCCTCCCTGAACTCCTTGACCACATCAGCTCCTTTGTATTCCTCTCCTCTGTGGCCTTCATAATAGTGTGCAGTTTGACTTCTTTATAATCATTTGTCTATATTCCTTACCGCACTGGGAGCGTCATGGGGGCAGATCCCTTGTCTGGTTTTGGTGATCATCATAATCCTTGAGCCCTTCACAGGGCCTGGTACAGAGGCAGTTTCTAATGATCACTTGTTCTTGAATAATGTAGAACACTGCATTCTAACACCACAACATGCTGTCCTATTTTATGTTGTCATATAACCTTGAAATAATTTCACTAGAAAGTAAAATAGCCTTTTTATATGTATACAAAATAAGTTCACTCTCCATGATAAATCAAGTTGCCTATTTACTCATCACTTATTTATTCATTCATTTTTTATTCCACAATATTTAGTGAAGGGTCACTCTATTGGCTCTGGTTTGGTTTTCAACTGTTGTTTGACAAATAATCCCAAAATTTAGCAGCTTGAAACAATAGCATCTTATTATTTGTCACAGATTCTGAGAGTCAAGATTTTAGACAGAAGTCAAGGATGGACTGTCTCTATTCCACATGATATGTACTAGAGCTGGAAGCCCTAAGTTGGCTTCTTCACATGCACATGTCTAGGTACTCAGCAAGGATGACTGGAATAGCTTGACTGAGGTTGTATGATTGTGGGTTGTTTCTCTATGTCAGCTGGGTTTTTTATTCTTTTCCATGCAGTTTCAGGACCTCTCTCTCCATGTAGCTTCTCTGCATGGCCTTTTCACGTAAGCCTGTCTTAGCGGTCATTCCAGCAGGTTAATCTGATTTTTTATATGCAGTCTTAAGAGTGCAAAAGTAGAATCACCAAGGCAGTCCAATTTAAGGGGAAGGCACTAAACAATAGAATAAATACCAGGAGGAGTGATCATTTGGGGGTAACCAAAGTAATAGTTCATGGCAGCTTTTGTGATGGAAAATGAGTAATATTTGCTGTCAGGACATTTACAGTCCACAAGGAAGAGAAAGATAGGGAATCAATAATTATGGAAGCATCTGTCAGAGTTATTAAGAGTATAGGCTTTGGGAAGATCTGAGTTTGACTTTTGCCTTACCACTTACTTAGTGAGTACTTGTATAGATTAATTAGATAGGTTAGTTAGCTATCTCTCTGAGATTCTAATCTGTTCAAATATTTCTGCAATTCAGAGAGATTGTGTGGGGAAGGGTATACTAAAAGTGATAGAAAATATATATTATTTTTAAAAACAGGGATTATCATAAATAAGCTGCAAGGGAAAACTCAGATAGCTTCATTCTTTAATGTCAATGTACAAATTTTAAAATATAATAATATAATGATGTTTAAAATTTTCTGTCCTCATAGAAAATTAAAAATATAAAATACCTTTATTAAGCAACTTTACTAATGAGGGAATTAAAATGGGAATCACAAACTCTTCAGAATAAGCAAAATATAAATCATTACATATCAAAATCTAATATAGCTAAAACAGCAGCAGGTGAAAATGTATAATCTCAAATGCACTTATCACAAAGCAGCAGTTGAAAAAATGGACCAGGAAATAGTACAACATACACATAAAGAAAATAATAGGAAGGAACTGGATAAAAGTTAAAACAAACAATCAAACCAAGTAGTTGATCAAAAGACCAGGAAAACTATAAAATTTGGCAGATCTGATTTCTAAATATCCAAAAACACAAATTAAAGATGAGAAACAGAACATGAATACAATTTCAGAGGTTAAAAAAATCATAAGAGAATGTTATACCAATGCATTTGAGAATCTGGATAAAATGTATTATTTTCTAAGAAAAGATATATTACAAAATCTTATCCAAGAGATTTAGAAACTTAAGTTGATCAATTAATCATATAAGAAATAGAAGATGTCCTTGTTCACATCTCTTTGTATGTATCATAACTCTCTTGGATGAATTTATATTGATGATTCAAGACAGTGGAGAAGAAAACAAATTTGCAGTTCTTAAAATTTAGAATTCGAAAGCTCCATAAATTCCATTTACAAATCAAGGCCATTCTCTTCATGGTCCTATTCTATGTCCTAGTTTTCTTCACTGAACTTTCCACAAGAAGGTTCTAACCTTTAATAACTATATATTTCATTGGTGTGATTTCCTTTTAATACTTGGATGACCAGGAGCGGTTTAACATGTGCTGCACAGTTGAGTGAAACTGCCTATGTTAGGAGGTAGGATTCCAATCAGATTCTCAGCTCACCTCACATTTAGATTTCAGTAGAGCAAACACTAAACACCTAGTTTTTCTGTCTGTTTTCCCAATATTTCTTCCTTTTTTTTTAAAGATTTTATTTATTTATTTTTAGAGAGGGAAGGGAGGGAGAGAGAGAGAGAGAGATAGAGAGAGAGAGAGAGAGAAACATCAATGTGTGGTTGCTGGGGGACATGGCCTGCAACCTAGGCATGTGCCCTGCTGGGAATTGAACCTGTGATGCCTGGTTCGCAGCCCGAGCTCAATCCACTGAGCTACACCAGCCAGGGCCCAATATTTCTTCTTAATTAATTGGTTTGATATATTTTATTTCTACACAGAATATCACAAAATTCAATGTATACTAACTTTTCACAGTTAGCAAAAATGGAAGCAAAGCCAAAGATACTCACATATAAGCGAAACAATTGGCCTGTCTTAATTAGAACATTAAAAAGTGCTAGCAAATTACATCCAATAGTGAGTGTATTAACATAACCACGCAGTATGACTAAGTATATTTCCAGACTAGTAACAAATAGTGACTGTAACATGAGAATGAAATGTGTTTTGGAGAGTTGATGTCCATAGAATTGTCCATATAAAACCATCTGGGCACTATGCAGATTTTTTTTTAGTAGCAGATTTTTAGCAATTCTTGGTTGATACTGATCATGTTTTAAAATGTAACGTATTAGAGGAGCGAAGTGTATTACATTGTTTCTTTTCTTTTATAATTCATTTCCTTCCAACATTACTCCCAGCTTGTATTTCCAGCCTTCTGTTACTATATTCCTTTTTGTGGAGGGTTCTATGTGGTTCTCCACATGGCTCTCTTCTCATACTTTAAAAAGTTTTGAACCTAGGATTTATTTTTATCTAGTCCATAGCCAGGCAGAAAAATAAGTGCTCAAAAGATTTTATTGATTCTATCTGCTGTGTATTCTTTACTGGTCATGCCATATTTTACCATGGCTTTATAATTATGTGTCCCATTGTTGTTTGTTTAGAAGCATTCTCTTCCCTGGAGCATACTGTCAAAATTCATTTATAGTGACTCATACTTGGGTTTTCATTTTTAAGTCTTCATATCTTTTGCCATTGCAAAGGTTCCTTCAGACCTTCCCAAGACTTCTAAAGTCTAAGGGGCACGAGAGAAAAATCGCTGGCATACAGTTTTGAATAGATGTGTAGGTGAAGGTCAAGAAAGTAAAGCAGCAAGTGGAGTCTACTCTTTGAGCAGTCCTGCTTTCTGAGACTCTCCAAACTTCCATGTGAAAGACACAAGAGAAATATTTCTCATTTCCATCTGGTACACATTTGTGAGTGTGTGCATGCATGTATGTTTAATTTATCTCATATTGTAAAATATGAGCTGAAATGCATTTGAAATATATATTTTCCACATTATTTAGAGCAAAATAGATTTCATTACAAAAATAATGGCAAATGTGAATTGTCTGAGGTATTTGTTTACGATGTGTTTTAAAATTGAGTTGCTGGGGGACCATTTGAGTCTATTTCCCTTATGTAGAAAATACTCTTGCTTAATATTTTTTTGTGCAGAGCCCCTTCCCAACTCTTGCATCTGTACACACTGAAAATTTGCTTCCAATGATTAACATAGAAATAATCAGGGCTTCAGGTTAAATATCCATAAAGCAATGCTGCAGAACATGTCTATTTGCGGAAAAGGTTAATCTAGCCTATTATTGGCATAATTAGAAAATCTTGAAAATAAGAGTTTCACAGTTTTGATGTGAGTTGCTGCTTGAAGTATTCAGTGAGAGGACACCTAAATACAGGAGATGCTCATTTTCAGGGGTAGTGGCCACCACTGTGTGGTGTCACACTAACTCCACATTTACATACATGTTCATTGTTTTTGTTTATTATAGGCTTTGCTCAGAGAATAATCTGATACAGTTTTTAACAGACATTAATGTAAATGACTGTGAATTTGATGACAGGGATGTCCCTGTGTTTTAAAAACCTATCATTTTATCATTTTGAGTACTTTGTAGTTGGAGCAGCAATCTGCAGATGAAATTACACTTACATTTACTTGTTATTGTGTAGAACCAGAAAATAGTGGTGCACTGCATTATATCTATAAATTGTTATAAGGAGTATTATATTATTGAATTTTCAACACTATTTGTACTTTTATTTCCAACTTACTTAGAGTTTAATGAATTGATTCCTTTCCACTTTTCACCACTTCTGACAAACTATTCTAAAAATGATAACAGATCAAAAAATTTAACTAGTTTCCTTATCACAAAAAGCTCCAGCACAATTGACCTACTGACCTTAATTCCCAGGAAACTGTCACATTACTGTTTTACCCCTTTGTCTAACTTAACAATGTGACCTAAACTACTGCATTGCTTTAAAGTTTCTCAGCATTGTAAGGTCAAGCTTTAGTCACCATAGTTACAGTTTAGAGCTGTGGGTCAGAGGTCAAATAGATTAAAGATGTCAGACACAACTTTAAATGGTTCTAACACTACTTCACCCTGTGGTAAACAGCTGAGCATATTTGATATGACAAAAGTATTCTTCAGTCTTGCTAATAAGGTCTTTGAAGACATCTGATAGAAAAACATTTTCTACAAGAACTTGAAATATGGGGCTGCAGAGTTGGCAATAATAATTGGATATTAGACTTTTATTATCAGAAGGAGATTGGAAATAAAATGTCAGATAGTTTGGATTACACATTTCAGCACACTTTGTGTTTTATCTGTTCTCTGTATACCTTTCTGTCATCAATCTAATTGATAATCTATTTGTATATAAAAGTAGGTATTCTTACTTGTCGTTAACCATGAAAATGGATACAAAACACAAGCTATCTGATTGGGACTCTATGTTGTTTTTGTGTGTGAATAACTTGTGGTATCTTTTCTCCTGAATGGGAAGTATGCATTTAAACCAGTTATATTTATTTAGAAAAAAATTTTCAGGAAGTCTCACATTAGAAATCAGGTAAATTCTCATCTGTGTTTTATATCCAAACATTTTCTTTATGGCCTCAGAGTTTCTATTTATAATAGATTTTGGGGTTCTACATTCCCTTTTGGCAGGGTTGTCCTAAAAAGAAATTTTTTCCTACATTGTGAATCAGAATGGAGGAGAAAATATTACTTAAAAAGTATTCTAAATTTTGAGTCAAAATTATAGAAAGATGATGAAGCAAAAGTATTGAGATGAGATTAAAGTATTAAAATATATTTAAGTGAATAAAAATATCACCAGAGTGTGACTGACAGATGTGAATTATACTATAGAATATTTTTAAAAACCCCTCAAACAGTATGGAATTTTGCAGCTAACAGACAGAAATATGTTTAAGCAATAGGCTGAGGTTAAAACATTAAAGGACGCCCTGTTTCAGAAGGCTTTGTTTCCCATGTGTATTTTGTGCAGCTGTAAGATTTTAAGCTTGCTGGAGCATTTGCTCTTGATCACATACTATAAAGGTAGACAAAGGAGAGAGCTAGGAGGGTTGGCAGCTGGGAGGTGTTAATATGGAATTTAATAGCAAAAAAGAGGGGGTTGGAGCTTTCTAGGTGAAACCAAGATTGGCAGCTGGGAGGAGGAAATAAGTCTTGGTGTCTGAGAAGAGCTGCTAGTTCAGTTGTTTGTGAGTTTCAAATGACAAGCTGGCTTTCATGTGAATGAATGGATTGTCTCCTGTTTTGCTTTCAATTCAATGAAAATCGTTTGCTTGTAGATATCGTGGAAACCAACTACTCAGCAAAGACATTAATTGCTGACTCATTTGGCAACACTTAGGGACATTGGTTCAACACACTGACGGAGTGTTCTGTTTGGTCATTATGCCAGGAGAATGGCAAATCAATATTTAACTAACTTTTAAAGAAGCCACACTATTGTAACACTGATTTTGTGTAAAACTGTTTATTTACACACATAGGAAGTGTCCTGAAATGCAAGAAAATGGTTTATTCTAAATGTAAAAAAATTCTGAAGTCAAATAAAATATCAGGTTTTGAATTAGGGAATCTGAAATATCATTCTATTTTGAAATACCACTCTATTTAGAAATACCATTCTATTTGACTTTCACAATCAAAATACTATTCTATCTCTGTGAAAGTTGATGTATGCCTTGCTTTTAGATTTCCTGCTCCTGCTTCTTATGTTAGTAAAATGTTTTACTAACCAATACTTACTATCTTAATATTTATCAAAAACTTGTGGAGTTTTGGGTATTATATTTTGTTTACTCCTCTTTCTTAATGTAATTTATCTCTTGTTCCCTTTCTATGCCTTTTTATTTAAATTTGGTGAGTTTACACATTTAGACTCTTGCTAGCATTCTGGCCACAACTGTACATATTTTGCTACTGTCGAAATTTATCAGCATTTACCACTTCTGGGTGTATATTCGAATTACCTAAACATAATGCCATGGCCCACCAAAGACCAGTTGACTTAGTGTAGTGGAAGGAATGCATGCTTCCTGGTTTGATGGAGCCAAACTTCCCTGGTTCGATGTTGGGCAAATTAAATTAACTTCTGTGTCTGTTAATAATGAGAGAAAAATAATACTTAACTTGAAGGGTTTTGTGAAGACTTTAAAAAGATATTGGTTAGTATAACTTTTTACCTAGTACTAGTACATAGAAGACATTCAATAAAGGATAATAAAAGCACCAGTAATAAATATAGCCCTTGCAATTAGCTTGCTATGGAACTTTGGTGATGTCCTGTAGCCTTTTCAGGCTTATTTCTTTATATACAGAATGCAGATACAATATTGGCCAATCTCAAAGAATACTTCTGAGTATCAAATTGCAAATGTCTGTGAAAGGGGTTTGAAGAGTGCAGAGCAATGTAGTAACATAAGACACAGCCTTTATTCCATTTGCTAGGGCTGCTAATACCAGGCTCAAAGAAACCACCAAAATTGGAAACCATTTTTGTGGGGCATTCAATACTTCATTTATCAATATTTTCAGACATTATCCTGGAATGTTCTAATGAGTTGCAGACCACACCAAAGCTCCTCTGTCACTGAATAGTTGGAATGATGATGCCCGTGAAGAATATTTTCACCACCTTGTCCTGTCATTGTTTAGAACTTATCTCATTGCTGTCGCTCACATAGAGCTAATGCAGACTTGGAGGTTTTCCTTGGCTTTTTTCAACTCTGTAAATCCCTACTGGCTATGAAGACCACTTTTTTAGAAAGGATACATTGCCTCGAGGCCATTCCTTCCTTCCTCTCTGAGCTCATCGTATTATTTTCATCTGAGGATCTTCGATGCTCAAGGAGAGAGTTGATGCCAACCACATTGCATTTAGCTAGAGTTGTCCACATCTTATCACTTTGCTTTACTCAGTTCACATTTTTTGCTTTTAGCATGTTCTTTTATGTTCATAGATTTTTTTTGCAATGAATATAGCTTTATTGTTTTATTAACTCACTTTTCCATTGATCTGTGTCACATAAAAAGTGCCATATCAAATATTGTACAGCTTAGTAATTACCTTCATGTCTGTAAACCAACAGCTCTGTGATTGACCCAAGGTCACAGCTCTAAGTGATTGAATTTTCTCATTTTCCCGTAGTATTGAATATCACTCCATGGTATGTATTCATGAGGTGCAGGCTGTATGACAGCTGTTCATGCAGTGAAATAATTTTGTGTACATTTCATATATTACATAGTGTATATAGTAGTGGTTCTCAAATTTAACGTGCATCAGAATTGTGTGAGTGGTTTGTTGAAACACAGATTGCTGGGCACCACCTCTAGAGTTTCCTATTCTGTAGCTCTCCCATGGGGCCTGAAATTTTGCATTTCCAACAAATTTCCAGGCCCTGCTGCTGCTGCTGCTGCTGCTGAAGCAACAGCAATTTAAGAACCCACTGACCTGGTGAGTGCTAGTCGCACTGCACAGATCCCCTCCAGAAATAGGGTGCTTATTTCCACCTGCAAGGAGTACCAGCTGTGATGGCTCACAGGCCCTCTCTGTCAATTGCCCTCAGCTAATGGGTGCTGCCTTATTTAAGGCTGCACTCCCTGCTGTACTTGCAGCTCAAATAAGATGATAGGTCAATACAGGGATTATAAAGGCATTCTTGCCTCAGTTCAGGTAACAGAAGGGCTGTCCCAGCTCTAGAGCTCCTGTGGGATTGAAGAGTCCTTCATTGCAGTTACAGCACAACCCAATTTTTCTCTCTGCCTAATCTTGCTTCCTTTATTCTCAAGAGCATTCACTAATTAACCTTTATCTCAGAGTCTGCATCCAGAGGTTCTGGCCTGTAGTAGTAATAATAAAATAATGTTGTATTTGTTGAGCACATATCTGACAGTAATTAAATATGCCAATTCATTCTTGTGCAGGAGCAGACAGAAGTTTGTTGTAGTTTATTTAGCGATTTGTGAGGCCCTAGCTATCTAATTCATCATCAGAATCATCTCAAAGGGTAGTAACTAAGCTCCTGATTCTGTGATTTGGAGCTTTTATTAATTCTCCCTTAACTACTTTATCTGCTTTGCCTCAACATGTCATTTCTTCCCCCTTTTAAGCAAATTTTGTCAGTGTCTTTAATTCTGCATTCTAGTTACAAAGGTTTTCTCACGATTGCCGTTGTTCAATGCCATATTTGCTCCATTTCATCTACAACAAATGTTTTTCAAGGAGCTCTTGAAATTCCATGTCTTTCATAAAGCAGGCTGTTGTGCTTCAGTGGGTTAGAAGTAGAATGACTCTCTCCTAATCCACCCCGTCTAAAATCCCAGATGTGCCTCTTTCCAAGCATTTTTTACTAATAATGATGGACACTAAGACTTTATATGTGCCATTCATTCATTTAAGCAGGTTGAAAATATTAGTTCTTTTAATCCTTATAGCACCTTGTGGAGAAGGTACTGTTATTCTTATTTTAGAAAAGTAGAAACCAAAGTATAGAGGTTAACTAATGTGTATCAGGGCCATGGAACCAAGAAGCAGTGGAGCCACAATTAAAATCCAAGAAGACTGGCTTCATAATCTGTGGTCTTTACTTGTATAGCATGCTGTAAATGTCTACATTTTACGTGTTGTCAGTAGGCATTTGTGTTGCTTAACTGACATCATTTTTAATAACTTAATTGAGATATAATTCACTCATTAACTGCATAATCAATGGGCATTCATATATTACATTATTTTTTTAATTATAAAATATAACAAAATCAGCAATTTAATCGTTTCCAGTTTTATTTAGATATAAGTACATATGACGTTGTATAAATTTAAGGTGCATGACATAATTGTTACCAAGCAGATGGGGGCCCATCCATGTGGTGCTTTGGTGAATGACACAATTAATGCTGGAAGGAACAGGTCTTTTTTTTACAACATTCCAATCTTGAGGGAGCCTAGAACACTCATGCTCTGAGCCCAGTTATCCCTCAAGACCCAGCACTTCCCATGCTCCCCACCAGGTTACCAGCCACAAACATCCCCCAAAGTTTCCCATGTTCTTATCTGGTCTTAATCTGGCTCCACAAACAGTTCTCCAGTCCCTCTGGAAGGCACCAAAGTCACCATCCTCACATAGCATCCTCCTTCAGGATCTGGGGTATGTGCTCATCAGACTCCAGGTAATAGTCCAGAAAAGCATGTGCCATGTTACTCTGGATCATGGCGAAAACTCAGGAAAGGCACACCAAAGATGGGTAGGATTGAGGGTGGGAAGTGGAGATGGCTGGAGTGGGGGGTAGTGGTGGGAGTAAAATGAAGACAAGTGTACTTGAACAACAATTAAAAATCTGAAAAAAAAAAAAAAAAGTCCAGGTAAAATTCAGGTGCAGCAGAACAGTATCTTGCAAGGAAGTCTTTGCAGCTCCAGAGCCAGCCAGAGCCAGCCAGAGCCAGCCAGAGCCAGAGCCAGCCAGAGCCAGCACGGCAACAGCAGCAGCATCGCCTTTCTTATTAGTCCAGGCGAATGGCCTCCTTCCTCACTGTAAACTACATAGCTGTTTGTTTACTTCTCCCTTCTTACTGTTCTCTTTCAAACCACGTGGCGAAATTCCCTTACTACAGACAACACGACTCCTCCCTCACTACTACTCCCCACATGGCCAAGAGCGCGAACAGCTGCTGCACCTGAGTTTAAATCCTCACCCTGCGTCTCCTCCGTAACCCCATTTCCTACACTTCTCACAGTGGGTTACATTTTGCCAGTCCCCATATCTTCTGCCTTTCTCCAGCTGCCCTTGTCATCTGGGCAGGCATAGCCCCGTGGCCCAGAGGAACCACCTCCAAGGTCTCACACCAGTGCAGCAGGACCCCAGCTAGAGTCACACCCATCTCCCTGGCCTGGAGTGTTGCAGGCACAGCTGTTTAGCATAACTAGGAAGCTAGGCAAATTGCCATAGATATGCAAAGTAACCCTCAATGTCCTGCCTCTTTTTCTCTGCCCCCCAATCCAGGTTAATGGGGGACTTCTCCATTTTGGGGACTTCTAGTTTCCCATTTCATAATGATTCAATATATGTATATATTGTAAAACAATTACCATAAAAATTTAGTTATTCATTACCTCAAATATAGTTTTCTTTTTCTTGTGATAACTTTTAAGATCTACTCTCAACAACTTTCAAATATATGATACAGTATTGTTAACTATAGTCACCATGCTGTAAATTGTGTTCCCAGAAATATTTATCTTATAACTGAATGTATACCTTTAGACTACTTTGACCTATTGCACCCTGCAGCCTGCCACCTGCCCACCTCTGGCAATTAACAATGTGTTCTGTGTTTCTACAGGTTTGGTTTTGTTGAGATTGCACATATAAGTCAGATTATGTGGGCAGGCTGGAATGGGAGTAAAATGGAAGAAACTATACTTGAACAATGATTACAATAAAATTAAAAAAAAAGTCAGATTGTACACTATTTGACCTAGCTCTGGCTAGGGCTTCCAGTACTTTTAGGTTGTATTCATGCAGTGTCTATCACAGTATCTAAAAGGTTTCTTGCAAACTAGCTCATCTGATTTACAGCTCCAGTGCAAGTTTATACTCTCCAATCCACAATTCCATAATCCAGAAAGAAAACATATACTGACCAGGACTCTTGGAATCAAAGACTGACCCAGACTAACATGATGCTGTTTAGTCTTTTAAAAAACCTTACTTAATATTACCATTCACAGCTTTTATAAGAGAAATATTAGTATGTTAGATTAGAGGGTACCATTTGGTATCTCATGGGGCATTTTTGTTAACTATGGCACATAAACCATATTTTCCTTGTAAAATTGAGATTTTGAATCCTAAAACATATTTATTCCTAAAGGTTTCAAATAAGTGATTGCTGACTTGGATTTTGATTTTAAACATGTTTAAAGAAGAAAAAACTACAATGAAATTATGCCAAGTTCTCTGTTGGAGTACTTAAAATACCAGTATTTAATATGATCTTTTTTTTCCAATTTTTACTGAAGAATAGCTGTTAGCAGAAAAACGTGGGCAGAATTTTTTCCTAACTTCTTTATCACTTAAACTAAAACAATGCACACTCTAAGAAGGAAGAAACCACAGTAGTGTTAGGAAGAATAGTACTGTAAATGTGTTTCCCATATAGATGTGTTGCATGCGGAACTGGCGTGCTTTCTTCCTTCATGTAAGAACAGATTCTCTCTGTTATGTTTATACTAAAACTCAGTGCTAAGAGTTTCCACCACAAAAAAAGAAAAAGGCCTATTTTCAATCCTCCTAATCCCATCCCACGGTGACACTTGCTGCCTAGATTGGCATCAAATTCAACTGTATTATTCACTCACATGAAAAGAAACAGAAAGACAGAGAAACACTTCTTTCAATCAAACAGATACATGAACTAAATAAGTTTTTGAAGCTCTGGCTCTGTGAAAATGATCATTAGTTTTTGTTTGTTTTAAAATCAAAATCTGGGGATAAAATAGATGATGCTTTGTTTGTTTTTGCACCACACACACTATAATGGGATAGATCCTGAAAAGGTTAACATGGCATCTTGTGTAGGGGTGGGGTGACCAACAAATTTGTCAAATACTTTGTTTTTCAGGAGGCAGCTTGAGGGGTTTCTAAACTTCATTCTTGAAAACTTTGAGAATTTTTCCCATAACTGAATGTCTTACATTGTGACAGAACAAACAAGGGGGGCCCGGGACAATACTATTACTGAAAGAGACTCAGGTCCGTCTTGTCCGCGGCCTTAAAGGAAAGATATCTCTCAATGCCAGAGATTCGTGAAAATGAAAGGAAACGTTTATTTAGTGCTATACAAACTTAAAGTAGTGACCTAATGTCTTTACCGAAATCCCAAAGTCCCTTAAAACACCCACAAACACACACAGTCCTTCCTTCCCCCTCTGCCCAGTCTGGGGTACCGTATCTCAGGAAAGGAAATAGAAGTCCTTGGCTCAGGCAGCCCCTGGTTCTTCCCAGTAATACATGCTCGGCTGGTAGGCCTCCCTCGCTTCTCAGCACCATCAGCTGTGTCACCGGGAACTCTGCTAAAGCCGGGTGGTGGTTCCCCCTGCTAATGCTGTGGGCGTTCCCACTCTGGCAAAGCTGTGTGGTTCTCTCTCCCCCAGGACCACGGGAATCCTCACTCAGCCAAAAGCTGCGTGGTTCCCTCCCCTAAGGCTGACATGCCTGGGCTTTTAAAACCCCACGCCAATCTTCATCTGCAGCCCCACCTCCGACTCCTCCCACACTCGGCCACACATTCCCTCAATCTGCTGTCCCTTCCAGCTTTTCTGGTCGCCATCATGGGTCTGGGCAGGTGTGGCCCCATGTCATGGAGTCAATCATCTCCAAGCTCTCACGCAGGCGCTGTAACTCGGGGGACCTGCCCCCCCCCCCCCAGTTACATCTTGGTAG
The DNA here is from genome assembly GCA_004024845.1 of Tonatia bakeri. Taxonomy (NCBI): domain Eukaryota; kingdom Metazoa; phylum Chordata; class Mammalia; order Chiroptera; family Phyllostomidae; genus Tonatia; species Tonatia bakeri. The sequence goes on from PVIA01010788.1 coordinate 43,816, forward strand.
GGAAGTTACTTCCATCCCCCTGGCTCAGAGCACAGCCATAGCTATTTAACATATCTATGTAGCCAGTCAAAGGTTATAGATATGTTAAATGACCACACCCCAGAGGTTGGCTGCAGAGCTGTTGCTATGCAAAACAGCTCTCAATGGGCCTGCTACATTTGTCTCCTTCCTCCACCCACACCTGGGGGTGGGGGAAGGACATCCTAATATTTTCTGAACACCTTGAGTTCTGGACCCCATTTTAAATGTCCATTTGGGGTACCCCCCCCTTGGCCGCACCCTGTAACAACATTATTAATTATCTTGTGTTGTTTTTTTCCTTGCCTTTAAAAATAATTTGAAAAGGAGACTTTGTAATGCTGTCAAAAAGAAAAACCAGTATGTTTCAAATAAGTGCATAACTGCTAAAATAAAAAATGGACCTATATTTGGTTGCTAAAATAATATATTAAAAAAACTGGAAACAAGCACATCATACTCTCAGGGACACTGCCTTAAGTTGAAACAGGAATTTGATGCGCCCCTTGAGAGGATGAATTTATAGGAAAGTTGGGGTGGAAGTATCCACAGAAGTTTTACTAAACTTGAGGTTAAGATTGTATTAGTGGTTTCTTAACATAAAGACAAAGTTAAGTACCAATGAAGGGACACCACAAAAGTGTATGCACATATTTCCTATACTTTCTCATATTTACAAGGCGGGGCCCAAAAAAAACCCTAGAATTTATTTATAAAAAATTGTGGCTCAGCATCACTAGCCATCAGAGAGATACAAATTAAAACCACAATGAGATACAACTTCACATGGGTCAGAATAGCCATCATAAACAAAGCAACAAACAAGTGCTGGTGAGGTTGTGGAGAAAAGGGGATCCTTGTACATTGTTGGTGGGAATGCAGACTGGTGCAGCCACTGTGGAAAGCAGTATGGAATTTCCTCAGAAAACTAAAACTGAAACTGCCTTTTGAACCAGCAATTCCAATTCTGAAATTATACCCTAAGAATCCTGAAACACTGATTCAAAAGAACCTATGCACCCCAATGTTCATAGCAGTACAATTTATAATAGCCAAGTGCTGGAAGCAACCTAAGTGTCCATCAGTAAATGAGTGGATCAAAAAACTGTGGTACATTTATGTGATGAATACTACGCAGCAGAAAGAGAGGAGCTCCTACCCTTTGTGACAGCATGGATGGAACTGGAGAGCATTATGTTAAGTGAAATAAGCCAGGTGGTGAAATACAAATTACTGTATAATCTCACCTGTAAGTGGAACCTAATCAACAAAACAATCAAACAAGCTACATATAACCAGAGACATTGAAATTAAGAACAAACTGACAGTAACCAGAGAGGAAGGGAGAGGGGGTTTAGGGGTGAAAGAAAGGGAAGCATTATCAAAGAACATGTATAAAGGACCCTTGGACAAAGCCAAAGGGGGGAAGGACTGAGGGTGGGAGTGGGTGGGGCAGGGGAAAGTGGTAGTGGGAAAATGAAGACAACTGTTAAAAAAAGATTAACTACAAAAAGAGTCTGAAAAAAATTCCCTGAAGTTGAATGTAACTCTCACAATACCACCAGGTGGTACACTGATATGGATGGGTTCCTAGATCACTTACCTAGTGGGAGAAGCCTGTATTACAACTAGCCCACCCTCCAGAAGATAATTTTCTTTTTGGGAGTCTCCCCCTTGTAGATGTCTTCTGCTTCAGACTATGTAGTCTTCTAGAGCAGGCACTTGTCTTACCACTTTTCATAACCCCATGAACAGCATAATGCCAAGTAAGTAGCAAACTATCCATTACAAGCAAATGAAATTGTGCCTTTTGTTTCTTTGTGCACACTGAATTTATGAACAAAATCATTCATTGGAAATGTTTATTTTGACTTCTATTTTTGTTATTAACTTATGCTAGGCACTTGAGCTCAACTTTAAGAGACTGGCCATTTATAAAATGAGAGGACTGATGCTAGCCATTTATCTCAAAGAGATGGAAAGTCTTTATATTTATAAAGCTCTAGAATGATGTGAGATTGGCTATGAAAGTCAGTTTTCTTGATTTATTGTCACAGTACAGTTAAATAAAATGGTTCATCAAATATTATAACTTGTAATTTGGAAACTATTATTGGTTAGAGAAATCGTAGTGACTTTGTCCTTTATAAACACTTAAACATTTTTATATATTGGCTATAAAAAGGAATTCCTCAATTAAGGTAACTATGTTAAAAAGATAAAAATGAGGCTATTAGAAATAAAAACCAACTTTTCATTAAATTAACTTTTATCTACTAAAGTAGTATTCCAAAATTATGGCATCTACTTACTTTCTGATTTCTTGTGTATATTCAATAGAGAAATTTAATGAGATAATTCCTTAAATATTTTACCATGGTTTTATCATTTAGCATATTGCTATTCTTCATAAGTATAGATACAAATCTCTTATAATTTTTATATTTTGTTCATATTAACTATTTTTTCTTAAACTTTTATTCTTTAAACACTTTATTTACTCATTTGCTTGTGCTCTTGTACTAAGAGAAGTCTTAAAATGCCAAAATACTTTAGTAATTAAAATATCCATTGTATTTCTGACATTATTTAACACCAATAAGTATAGTCTAATTGATACTAGTAGGATTCAGATTCATAACAATCTGATATTGTAGGTCAGGGACATTTTAATAGAGAAGTAAGCCACTGGAAAATAAATTTTTGGTTGTTAGGCAACAAAAACAACTGATACCATTTGAAATTTTTCTAGGACTATCTTTTACTTTACTTAAAATTGAAACAAAATAAAATCGTGTTTGAGACAACTGTGGAAAATCAGACTTTTGACATTTGATGATTGTATCAACTGTAATTGACACTAGGAAAGAAAGTGAACTGAAGTTCTACTATCCAAATATAAACACAAATGTTTTGTTCCCATCTGAAGGAAGAAAGGTTTGTGGTGTCCCCTCATGTGGATATTTATTGGAGAGAAGTCTATTACCAGTCTACATTCCACTGCACTTGATTTTTATATATGGAGCTAAGTAGGAAACTTCACAAGTGATGTGACCATGTGTCAAGTGAAAATGGAGTCAGAGCAAGTGGACGGAGCCTGCATGAAGCGAGGGAAATGCTTTGGAGCACATCTGAAAGATTTTCAACTCACAACATTACTGGCCACTGTATATAATGTTTATTTCACATACTCGTAATTCTTGTGCAGCTGGGTTCATTGCAGCTCTTGTCACAATTGTAATTTTTGCTAAGTGAATTTAAATAGCATCTCATGAATTTCACTTCTTTAAGAATTCTCTTTTGAAATCCCTTGGAGTTCCTTTTTAGCCCAAAGCCTGTTTTCACAGTAATTATAAACTGGGAGTGCAGGTAAGAGGAAGGAACAAAAACAAAATGGTGCTTTATGTAATCCCACCCCTCTGCTTTGTTCAAAGGTGTCTAAAAGAAATCAGGGATTGTTAAAACTCATACTGAGGGATTTATAGAAGGCATCACATTGGTGACAAGTTACAATGAAAACTTTTCCTTGTAAATGATTTCAGCTAACAGTATGACGTTTTTTCTTAGTAATCAGTGGTGAAAAAGTTCTTTCGGAGAAAGTGAAGTGAATTCTAAAGTTTTTTTAAAAAATGGAAGTGTAGTAATCATTTAAATAAAGCTCTAGCAGTAAAATAATAAACCCATCATTTTAGTTATACATGTTATATACATTTTTATTGAAATGTGGATAACTATACCTTTATCCAATTACAGTTTTATTTCATTACTGTTTACATTAAATTCCATTAACTCTGTTGTGATCCATAGTTAATAAAGGTCACACAAATTACTTTCATCATTTCACAATTTTAACATATGTATCAACATAGGGCTATCCTGTTCCTTTAATGGATCAGTTTAATCCTTAGTAATGTAACCCTTTAAAGTCTTCATGTCAACGATAGCATTTTTACTTGAAAGAAGTAAACATAAAAGAACTTTAAAGTTTTTAGTATCTGTTTCCTTTACTGATTTTAATGGGCTTCCAAAACAATTAAGGGCAGTGGGTGGCCTCTTACTGGTAGGAGCCAGTTTTTAATTGCAAGTGTGTCTTGTTTCATGTTGGTCTCTTATCTGGGACACATTTGTTCTCTTTTAAAATTGTATTTGATAAACTAGTTTACTGAAATGCTAAGTAATAAGATGTTCCTTTTCAGTAGTCAGTTTGAATAACTTGCCCTTTACACATTTCAAATGACTTAAAAACACAGGTACATACGTTCATACTCAGCTATACAATGCATATACTGAATGACTTGTAAAGGTGTGTGGATCTTGCATTAATGATTGTATTACCTGCATATTATTAATATGAAAGAACACATGCTATTTAATTATACATTCATGCACATTTATTATAGACCTGCTAGTACATAGCTAATAAAGTATATTTTTGTTAGGCAACTGATATGCGCCAGGCCCTTTTCTAAATGCATTCAATTCCCTATCTGATTTACTCTTTACCATAACCCTAACACATATATTTTTTAAAATCTCATTTACTAAATGAGGATATGAAGACCACACAATTACTAACTCAAGGACATATTCCTAGAAAGTGGTGGCTTAATGACTGATACTCTCATCTGTCTGCTTTTATCAGAGTCATGATGTAGAGTGGACAATAAAAATCTATCTTGTAGAATTCATAGTTTCCCAAAATGCTACTGTGGTGATAGCTTAATCTCTATTGAAATCTGCCACATTCTTCTCCCCAGATTCTTCTTGCTTTCGTTTGGTGGCCCTTTCTCAGTCTCCTTTATTTGAAGAAAAGAGGCCAAGGCCAGTGATAGATGTGGCATGAAGGTACAGCTCTGGATGAGATCACCAAGAAAGTCCAGAGCAAAAATAGGGATGAAAATAGAAATGAAGGAAACACATATTCATGGAAACTTATGCTTTGGGGAAATTAATCTGATGTCAGATAAACTCTTCTGAGAAAGAATATAGCAATTATTTGCCACCAGGATTCTTTTGCCAGTAGTGGCTTGAGAAGTCATGACAATTCTCCCAGTGAATTCTAACTTTGTCTTTTGTTTGTGGCTTCATCATTTATGGCACTTTCCCTGAAACTATTTTCATCTTTTGGAGTTGTTAAGTCTTCAAGTTTGTTAGCCAGCCTATTAAGTAGAACTTCAGTGAAGAAACACTGTTCTATGTGTTTAGCAGAGGAACATGTGACAGAATCAAAGGCTTGCAAACTCAGTCAGCTAAAAAGAAGTGGCAAGGAAAAGATATTTTTAAGTGGGTATCTATGAGTCTGGGACTCTCCCTATTAAACTTACAATTGCCCTTTAATGAGGTTAATTTTTTTTCATTTTTATTCTTAATAGAAGATATTACTTAGTATTGATTAATTAATAAATCAAGTTCTAGATCTCCTTAAGGTTATTCACTAGGATATTGTAGCAAAGTGAATTCTTCTGATAACACTTGACATCTCTCTTTTAATGCCTTCTAATCTCTTCTCATTTTAAGTATATTCAGTGGAAGTCTTAAAAAAGGATGTCTCACTTCTCTGTTTAATATATAGCA
>PVIA01010789.1:0-49251 GCA_004024845.1 Tonatia bakeri
TTATTATGAAACTGCTATAGTCATTTCTTACTCTCAAGATTGCCAAATAAACACTGAAATTAGTGAAAATTTGTTATTTTTCTTTTTTAATTGCTATGAGTTTGCTGTCCAAAGGATACTCATATCAAAAGCTTCTTTTGGGAAATATCAGGAAATCATTAAAGAGGCACTTCAAGGTGATTTCTTCTTTTTGACATTTCAAATATATAAACCTAAGCAGATAAATAATCTTTAAAGATAATTCTAGAAGTTCTCTGTTGCCCCAGAAAACTAGCTTCACATACATCTGAGGAATTAAAAACTACAGAGACCCAGTCAAATGAGGACCCTACCCTGTGGGAGTTTTACCTTCCACAGCTCCACCAGGTTCTCACACTGAATATCGGAGAAAAACCCATGGGTGCTTCCAGTGAGGAAGAGGAAAGAAACCATTTTGAAACACCAGAACATCCTGATCTGAACAAAGCCTGCCCACAGGACAAATATTTTACCCCAGTCTAACCAGCTGAAGTTTTATCTGAGTCTAACTGGCTTGGCAGAAGGGAAATACTGAATTCCAGGTCATGTTAGACATCCCATTACACGTCAGGTGGCAGTGGGGACAGAGAGACTTAGGAAGTTCACAGCCCACAAGCACAGGCTCACTAAAAGACCATCATAGGAATAAAGAGTGCTTTCTCTGCTCTCCACCTTACCACCACATTACTAAAGGCCTATTTATAGCAGTTCTTTTTACCCAGTACATGATGTCTGGTATCAACAAAAAATTACAAGGCATACTAAAAGGTAAACGACACAATTTGAAGATATAGAGCAGGCCTCAAAACCAGACTCAGATATGACATGGATTTTGGAATCGTCAGACCAGGAATTTGAGGCAGCTAAAATTAATATGCTAGGGACTCTAATGAATAAAGTAGGTATCATGTAAGCCCATATGGGCAATGTAAGCAGAGAGATGGAATCTGAAGAAAAACTAAAAAGGAATGCTACATCAAAAACACCATAAGATAAATAAAGAATGCCTTTGATGGGCTTATTAATAGACTAGACAAAGCTGAGGAAAGAATCTCTGAGCTTGATAACATCTCAAAAGAAACTTTCAATAATAAAAAAGCCAAGAGGAAAAAAAGACCAAAAAAAACCCCAGAATGTATTATCTAAGAACTGAGGGACAGTTACAAAAGGTATAACTTACATGAAATAGAATGCCAGAAGAAAAAGGAGAGAAATATTTGAATAATGACTAAAGATTTATACCAAATCACAGATCCAGGAAGCTCAAGGAACACAAAGCAGACTAAATTAAAAAACAAAAAACAAGAAAACTACACCTAATTATATCATAATCAAGTTAAAGAAAATCTAAAAGAAGCCAAAGGAGTGGAAATATTACCTATAAAGAAAGCAAAGATAAGAATTAGATCTTACTTCTCTCAAAAGTCATTCAAAAATGAAGAAAGTGGGGTAAAATACCTAAAGTGCTGCAAGAAAAAAATATATACCCAATGACCTACGATTCTTTGCCTTGTGAAATCATCCTGCAAAAGTGAGGGAAAAATACAGACTTTCTCAGACAAGCAAAATTGGGGGGAATTTGATGCCAGTAGACCTGCCTTGTCAGAAACTTTAAAATAAATTTTTTTGAGAGAAGGCAAATAATATAGGTCAGAAAGTTGGACTATAAAAATGAAGAAAGAGGAGTAGACAAGGAGTAAGTGAAGACTAAAATAAAAATCTTAAGTTTCTTGTCTTGGTTGATCTAAAAGATAACAATTTATTCAAAACAACAACAGCAACAAGCAGTCATAACACATGTGCTTATGCACAGGTGGAAGGAGTGACAGCAGTGACACAAGTGATGACAAGCGGGATTAGTAATAAGTGATGACAGATCATCAGCCTACACAATGAAAATCTGCCTCATACAAAATGCATTTTTTGAAAAGATCATTAAACTTTATTGCTTTTCCAAAAATACTTTAAATGACACAATATAATCTAGAAGAATATATTGTAAATATAAAAGTGAAAATATCCTGCATGTGGGAAATTTTGTAGCAGCCCAAACCACGCTGTTTCCATGGAGTGATAAATAGAACAAGTGTGGGTGATTTTCATGTACTGTAAATTAATTCAGACATAATTAAAGTACTTGGGCTTTGTCTACATAATGCCAAAATAAAAATTACAGAGAAAAATTTCAAGCAACCTGTATTTTAATCTGTCCTGTGTCAAAAATCATATTCCCTCCCTACAGAATTGAAATAAAATATTTGTAGCCATTTCCCTAAATGCAGAATAACTATGAATAAGTATTTCCAGGAAAACCTTTTGATAATCTGATGGGCTTTAAAAAGTAATACAGAGGAAAAAATAATGATGTACCACATTTTGCATGTTAGTAATTCAGCAGTTGGATGAAACCCCTGAAATACATCTGTATGTCTTCAATTAAAAACAAATGATATTTGTAGTCAGTGTATGGAATCTGGTAACAAAAAAAGCAAGCATAATTATTAATCTATTAACTATAATTTCATGGCTCAATGTAGCAAAGAAACTAAGAATAAAATATTTATACTTGAATAAATATATAATCTCCATGGTAAATCAGAAGACCCTTTTGTGTTGCTAAGGATATGCCCCTTTTTTGTAACAATTTTTGAAACAAATGTTATATAGATATATACAGTTTTTCTGTATTCTCTAACAACTTACCTATACAAATGCTAATACATTTTAAGAAAATGTATAAAACAATGAAAAATCATTGTTTGTTCTCACCTTTAATCAAAACACTGTGCAAGTAATATTTTTCCCAAAAAACTGCTGTAATTCTTCCAGAGAAAAAATACTGGAAATTTTAGCATTAAAGGGGATAAATATTTCCAGGGCTACGGATTTAGGAATTTTCAAACAACAGAGTTGCACTTTCAAGATCAAACAGAAGGAACAGCTGAAAAGAAAGAACATGGCCTTTCTTCTCCTTGGAAATCAGATCTAGAACTGCCATACTTGAAAACATGGTCCTCAGACCTCCAGGAGTTTTAGAAATCACATCAGGAAATCCATAAGGTAAAAACTGTTTTCAAAATAATCCCAGGTTTTATTTGGCATCTGTATTGACACGTTCGTGGGCAGCACACAAGTAAGGGCGAATAAGCTGCTGGCGTCTCAGCACAGACAAGGCAGGGCCGCAAACGGGCCAAGCCCAGGAGCGCCAGGTTCCCACGGCAGCCATGACAGCAGTCACGCGTCTCTCACCAGGCAGCTTTGTCCTGCACAGGGAGTTCACATATGAAAACTCTGACCCACGTCCAACTTGTGTCCAACGACTCATTCTGTACTCAAACTCTGATTTCTTTAAGTCTAAATTCCAAAGGATAAAAAATACATCTTTAAAATATTAAGTAGATGCAACCAAGGTCCTAAACATGGGAGAGTACTAAACAAACATTATTTGACAATTTTTACATCCATTGAATTATAAGAATATTTTCATTACCAATTTCTGATTCATTTCACAAACAGGGGCAAGTTCATCCTATTAGTTCTTTAGTGCTGTCTGGCCATATCAAATGTTCTCACTTCAATGGCATTGCCTCCTTGTCTTGATTCAGTCTAACCTTGATGCTAACTGAACTGTATCTAAAGAAACAATGATACGGAATATCTTTCTATTATACTTTAGCTTTACATTACCTATTATGGCATTATTTGCACCAAAACATAAAAATGAGGTCACCAGTGACCTTACAGAATTTCTCTTGGAGGTCAGTAAATTTCTGTTTACTGTCCCAAATAAATATTTGCTTCTATACCTTTCTAACACTCAATTTGTATTTAATCACAACCAAGCTTCCTTTTCAGACAAAATCATGAATCCTTGGTCAGGGTTCATTTTAAGGCATCACAGATCTCAGGCTCTGGAGGAATCTGTAGCTAACCACCCAAAGGCAAGCCAGGTTTTCATGACTTTGCTATCTACTTTGAATTTTTTTATTTTGTTATAACAAAGGAGTCATTTTTACATGGTTTTTACTGTATTTTTCCAATGCCTTTTATCCCCTTTACACCCTCTTCCATCTCACCCACTCCCTCCACCCCTAACAATCACCACACTGTTCTCCATGTCTGTGAGTTTTCTTTGATTCTGTTTTTGCTAGTTTGAAATTGCTAAATACTATTTATATGAATATTCATGATTTTTTAAAATCCTCACCCAAGAGTATGTTTATTGATTTTGGAGGGAGAGGTATGGAGAGTGAGTGAGAAAGAGAGAGGGAAAAACATCAATGTGAGAGAGAAATATCAATCACTTTTCTCTGCCCCAACTGAGGATTGAACCCACAACCTTTTGGTGTATGGAAGCATGCTCTAACCAACCAAGCCACCCGGCCAGGGCTCGTGATTTTTTTAATTAAGATTTACTTTTAGCAGTTTTAGGTTCACAGAAAAAATTATTGAAAGGTACAGATACTTCCTATACACTCCATATCCCCACATGGCCCTTGCTAGACCCCCCCTTCTTAACATTCCCAACCAAGGTAAAACATTTGTTATAACTGACGAAATTATACTGGTGTATCATAATTACCTAAAGTTCATATTTCACATTACTGTTACAACTTTTGCTGTTGTACATTCCATAAGTTTTGACAAATCCATAATGACATGTACATATCTTGCATACAGAGTAGTTTCACTGCCTTAAAAATCATCTGTATTCCACCTATTCTTCCCTCCCGCCTCCCTAATCCAGGCAACCACTGATCTTTTTATTGTCTCCATCATTTTGCCTTTTCCAGTATATCACATACAGTTGTACCTCAGTACTCATTGTTAATTCATTCCAGAACTCATGACAACTGCCCAAACCAACAAGTTCCGAAGGATGAAGCATTTTCTCTTGCAGGACATTATCATGACTCATACAAGTTCTAGCAAGCACCATGAGTCCTGAGCAAGCACCAACTGCTGAAACATTTTTTTTCTGATTGAAATGCAACAAGTACAGGGTTTCATGTATCCTGAAGCTAATGAGAACCAAGGTATGACTGTAGTTTGCATCATATAGTATTGATACCAATAGCCTGGCCAGACTGGGGGGAGTTGGCAGGGGGCAGGGAACAGGCGGGCCTGCCTGAAGAGTTCATAGATCTTGAGGCAGTGGCAGGATCACAGTGTTCAGGCAACCAAGCTGGCACCTTGCTCATGCGCCATTCCCAGTGCAGAGTGTCCTGTTCCTATCACAGATCCCTCAACACCTGGACAAGATAGCAACAGGAGGAAGTTTTGCACTGAGCACACATAAAGCTAGAAAATATTGGATAGAGGGGAAAGCCCTCCTACCTTGTCCCAGTACTTGACTGGGGGTGAGACCAGAAGAAGGCAGACATATGCATGAGAGAGATCAGAATAGTGGCAAGGGAAGGAAGGGACATGCTCTTTTACCCATCTCACGAACATACTGGCTGGTGCATTTGTGGGACCTTCTGACCCTGGCAGGTGCACGGCCAATGGCAGCATCAGCCACACATGCACATTCAGAGGAGGCCTGACAGTAGTGGGGAGAAAAGCTGAGCTTCCTAGATGACCACTCAACAGCTACCTGCAGTCCCAAAGGACAGTACTTTATATGAGAAAAGGAACTCTGGATACTGCCTTTGGTTTTGGTCTGACTGAGGACAGCTGGGTTTCCTGAAGGGGATGGGCTTTGAAACAAGAGTCTGACATTCTCCCAGATCATGCAGCATTTGAATAAAAACCTCTTTCCTTTCACACTAGCCTCTGTCTCTAGCATTTGCCTGTTGGTGGCAGCAGACAGCTGAACCCTCACTTTGGTTTGGTAACAGCAGGTAGCCATTCTACAGTGGATTCTTTCATTTAGTAATATGCTGTTAAGGTTCCTCCATGTCTTGTCATGGCTAGATAGTTCATTTCTCTTTATCATTGAATATTCCATTGTCTGTATGTACCAGTTCATTTATCCATTCACCTACAGAAGGGCATCTTGGTTGCTTCTAAAATTTGGCATTTATAAATAAAGCTGCTTTGTGTGGCCATAAGCTTTCAAATCCTTTGGGTAAATAAATACCAAGAAGCCTGATTGCTGGATCAGGCATATGGCAAGGTTTTATTCAATTTTGTAAGCAACAACCCAACTGACTTCCAAAGAGGCCATACCATTTTGCAATCCTAGCAACAATGAGTGAGAGTAGGGTTCTCTCAAATAAAAACCCTGAGTACCTACTGTTGTAAGTAGCAAAGGAGACAAGGAAATTGCTAAGGATAGGAAGGTACTAGAAAATGACAAAAGGTTTTGTGTGAAGGATATCACCTGTCATCTGATTTACCATCAGCTATAGCACAGTCACAAAAGGGTAAAAACGTCTACGGTCATTTACAAGCCTTATAAGAATACTCACAAATAATACCCCACAATTCCCAGAAAATAACATAAAGATGACATAGCCCAGGTGCAACATTTTCATATAGGATAACAAACATTTTTCTAATCCATCTTCTAAGCCCTTTTCTGTACCACAAACTATGGCTGAATAAGAAAACTGAAGTCACCAGAATTAATTTTTCTTCACAGAAAAGAAAACCAGCAAATCTCTGATAGCTATCACAGTTCATCCTAAAATTCTTTCTAAACAACCAAACTTATTTGATGCACACAAAAAACCTGAGCTACTAATGTTAAAGGCTTTAGAAAAATAAAAAGTTAAACTACTTTCCACTTGACATATACCATCCTCAAAGCAAATCCGTGGCCAATGTCTGCAAAGCGGAGTGCAGCTCTGCAGGTCTTTACCTGTATTATCTAAAACGGAGGCAAATAACATCCTAAAAGTGTCTGTCACATTAAGTTTTCATTGTTTTCTTTCCTCCAAACACAATATAGTACTGGTGTTTCTACAGTGTTTCCTCAATATTCTACTATGTTGACAAAATATTTAGAATGTGTAATCATTAATGATTTTGTTAGTGAATATACCACAGTAACTCAGAAGTTTGTCATTATTATTTAAGAGGAAAGTTAAAAATCAATTTCAGAATGTTTCAAATTCTAATGTAATTAATTCTGATATGAAAGGGTTTTTGTTGGTTTAAAATGTGCAACAAATATCTATCCATTCATTGTCTTAATACAGTTCAAGGACTGAGGTGGCTGCTGAAGAAAGCTGAACGGAAATGAATTTTCTGTTCCGTAAGTATGACCAAGCCCATGTTTTATGTAAGGCCAAAGTCTATTATAAATTTAATACATTCATTCTCAAAGTAAGTGTGTAAAATAGATATGAAAACCATTGAATTGCTACAACATATCTCCTTGAGGATAAAAGTGTAAGACACTAATTGATATAAAAATAATATAAGTAAAATTTTCTAATTTTCCAGGTGGCTCTAACTCCTGAAATGGCCCTACTCTGAAAAAAAAAAAACATATTAAGATGTATAAGCAATAATATTTTACATTTCAGAAGCCTAGCTTACAAAGTGTCTCAGGTGACCTAACTGAATTAGACAGCAAAATGGTTTCATATCCTGAGCGTCAGAAAAACAGGAAATGATGCTCAAAGCGCAACCATGCCTGAGGCACTGAGATGGCTAGAAACACTAGTTGGCGTTTCATGTAGTTCGGTAGGGATCAGCAGACCTGGGAAGAGATAGCCGATGGCTCAGTTACTTGATTAATGCCTAAACATCCTAAAATAAAAATACGCTGCTTTAAAATGCTTTCTAATAGAAAGCAGACTCATAACATTCTGACAGAACATTAATTAACATGGCAATCACTCTGATGTCAGACTGTGTCTTAGCTCAAGCTGCCATAACAAAATATCACAGACTGGTGGCTTACACAACAGAAATGTATATTCTCATAGGTCTGGAGACTGCAAGTCCAAGTCCAGTGAGCCAGCACGGTCAGGTGCTGGGGAGACCTCTCCTTGTGGTTTATAGGCAGTTCACACGGTAGACACAGACCTCTGGTACCTGGTATCTTGCTCTTATAAGTGCACCAGTTCTATAGGATCAAGATTTCATCCTTACGACTTCATTTAAACTTAACCACCTCCTGGAAGGTCCTGTCTCTAATATACAAGGTCTGTCTGGAAAAAGTCCAGCCATTGTTAATATAATGAAAATGGTTTGCGCGACATCAATGTTACCAGGCAGCCAAGGAGAGTGGACTGGAATGCACATATGTGAAGAATGACAACTTCACTGTACTAGTCAGTGGGGGCAGTAGACGCCATTGAATGAGCATGTGTTCTGTGTGGCCGTCACATTCAAAATGCCTGAGCAAGTAGAGCAGTGAATCTGCATCAGATTTTGCATTAAGCTTGAACATTCCTCCACAGAAACTATTCAGATGATTCAGAAGGCTGCAGCTATAGGCAACTGGTGATTGGCAGCTTCATTATGATAATGCACCTGCTCATGCATCATGTCTCATGCAGAGTTCTTGGTAAAATACCAAAACTCCCAGGTGACTCAGCCCCACTAGAGCCCAGATTTGGTGCCCTGCAATTTCTGGCTTTTCCCAAGACTAAAATTACCTTTGAAAGGGAAGAGATAACATAGTGTCCTCAAGGACACTCTCAAGAGTCAGGAAAATATGATGGGGCAGCTGATGGCAATTAGGAGAACAGTACAAGGTACCCGTTTTGAAGGGGACTGAGGCATCATTGTCCTATGTACAATGTTTCTTGTACCTTGTATCTTCTTCAATAAATATTTCTTTTTTTCCATATTCCATGGCTGATAACTTTTCATTAAAGGATATCTGGGTTGTTTCCAGTTTTCAGCTATTTTCCCATAAAGATTCCTGTGTAGGTTTTTGTATGAACATCAGTTCTCTCTTCCCTGGAATAATACCTGAGAGTCCAATTGCTGGGTCACCTGGCTACTGCATGCATCACAGCCACACCTGCATTTCTGCTGTTGGGAAGGAAAACTGGGAAATATTCTTTGCATATGCAATCTACAATATTTATTAAGAAGATAAAATACATTCATACCATTTGAGTCATCAAGCCTACCAAAGTAATAATTAGACATGTAAGCATGAATTTTTGTTGCTGTTGTTGTTTTGAATATATTTTCAAGGTTTATTGTGTGTCCTTCCCCATTGTTTATTTCTTTTAAGTATAACATTTCAAGAATGCAAAAAATGGGAGACATATAATGAGGACATATATGCCTGTCATCTAGTTTCAAAATGTTACCATTTTTCAGTATTTGTTTCAACTTTCATTTTTAATTTATTTTTATTGTATTATTTTCCATTAGCATTTATCTGCCTACTATCCTGTTTCCGCTCCACCCACCCTTATCCCACTCCACCCGCTCCAATCATCACACTGTTGTCCACGTCCATGAGTCCTTTTCCTTTATTGCTCAATACCTCCACCTCCCACCCACCCCCCAGAGCTGTCAGCTTGCTCTCTTATCTATAAATCTGTCTCTATTTGCTTATTAGTTCAGTTTTTTTTTCATTAGATTCCACATATGAGTGAAATCACATGGTATTTGTCTTTCTCTGTCTGGCTTATTTCGTTTAACATAATGTTTTCCATGTCCAAGGCATGGATTTATTTTTGTGTTATTCACCCAAATCATACCTATAATTTTAAAAAGTGGAAACATCCTCAACTCCATCAATAAGAATGATTAAATAAAGTATGGTATGTCATTATGATAAAAGTATACAGAACCATAACAAATAATGTTTTGAAGTATTTTTACTGGCATGAGTAAATGCTCAAATATTAATTTTAAATGTAAAACAACTTGAGTCTACATGGAGTATAATCCTAATTATATTTTTAAATGCATGTAAAAGGCCAGAAATAAATACAGAAGCATTATAATTTTCTGTGACTAGGGAAAGATAGAATATTCTTCTAAATAGTTTATATATACACTATTATATTAAATATTATATGTAATTATATTTTTATATATACTATCTCTTACAAAGGGCAAGGAGAATGTTTCATAAATAGGAACAAAAAGGGTCAGAAATCATTTTACCATTCTTAAATTGAAAACCAGTTATAACAGGGTGCGTCTTTGTGAAAGCTACTGGTTAGTTTTGGCCGAAAGTGGCCGTCCGTGACTGTGAATCCATGACCATCAAATGCAGATCACAATCGATTCCCCACTTCTCTCTAGGCACAGAACTAGACTGTTTCTCAGTTTCCCTTGCAGTTAGTGCGACTACAAAATGTGAATGGAATTTATGTATACTCTCCTAGCTCTGGTCCATAAACCTCTCCTGCACAACATCCCATGCCTGTTTCCCCTAACAAAAGCTGAAATGGCAAAGACCCAAAAAGCATTGCATCAGCCTCGGTCCCTCAAGGACTACGTAGAGCAGAGCTCCGTCCTCCTGATTTGGAACACTTGTCAGTTAACTACAAGTTTGGAAAGACTTTAACTTTGAGCTATTACATATTGATGATATCTTGACAGCAATATTGCTCTAGCCAATATAAAGTCTCTGCGGGAAGAGGACTGGCACCAGAACCAGTCAGCTGGATCTACACACGGTTGGCTATGAAAACAGAGATTCCCCCAAGGCACCCACCATTAAGACATATGCAGACATAGATGCTTGGCACATAGGTGAAACTCAGTAAGAATTTGTTAAAGGAAAGAACAAAGGGAAGAAGGAAAGGGCAAAGGGAGTTAGGAGGAAGGGACTAAAGGGAGGAAAGGCACTCAAGGAAGAAAAGTGAACACTAAGAAAAAGTGGATAATATACTGAATACAAAATGCACAATTTAAAACATGTTTACCCAGGGCTAACCTCAATATACATACTGAAGATAAAATGCATTGGAAATGTTTTGAGTTTTCATAATGGCCACTTGTACTGAAGACTACTAGAAAACCAAGCCTGAGTAAAAGCAAATTCTTTACTATTCAGAAATTAGCTATCTGAAAGCCACAGATCATGAAAAAACCCACTTTAACCACTCCATTAAAACTCTTTCTTTAAACACTAACTAATGATCGCCCATAAAATTTGTATTGCAGGTCCTTTTTCCTCTTCCTCTTCCTCTTTTGAGAAGATACCAACTAGCAAAGAAATAAACAATAAACACAGGCAGCTGAAGTTAAAGAACAGGATTTAAATAATCCTCAGATTTAATCATTAACACTTTAGTGTAAAAATATTGGTTTTGCATGTAAATTACAATTTGAAAATTCCAAGGGCTATAAGACTTAAGCATTTCTCAAATGATACCAAGTTGTATGCATAGAATTTAATATTTTAGTCCTTCACTTCCAATTTTGTGGAATGATATTTTAGGAAAAAATGGAATTTAAAAGAAGAAAAGAAAAGACTGAATTTCCTTGTTTTACTTTGCATATATAGACTAGATTTTTATTTTTAACAGCCATTTCCCCAAAGTAATGTGTCTTGCTTATTACTGACATATGGTATGTTTTATTCATTGGGATATTTCTTATTTTCTACGTGATTCAAAGCCTTTGAGAAATATAAGATTTGATAAACATTTTGAAGGCAGGAAAAACCTAAATTGTTTCTTCTTAGGAGAGTCACAACTACCTTCTGGTGTGGAGAAACTGCCACTAGAAAAATTGACAACTTTGATTCTCTCTGGTATGGTTAAAAACTGAATAAAAGGTGTTAGTGGGAAAGAAAAAGAAAAGACCTTATTTTTTGTACAAACATGACCTATGCTTTGAAAATATTTTTTTTAAGATTTTATTTATTTATTTTTAAAGAGGGAAGGGAGCGAGAAAGAGAGAGAGAGAGAAACATCAATGTGCGGTTGCTGGGGGCCGTGGCCTGCAACCCAGGCATGTGCCCTGACTGGGAATTGAACCTGCGATGCTTTGGTTCACAGCCCGCGCTCAATCCACTGACCTACGCCAGCCAGGGCTGAAAATATTTTTAAATGCTCATTTTAAAGCAAACTATTGAAAGCTATGCATAATTTAATATATAAAATCAATTTGAGAATTTAGAGGTCTCTAAAATAAAATTTTAAGTTATATAATATAATCATTTAGATTGCTTAAGATGACAAAATAACCAAACATTTTAATATTTCTGGTACTTCAATTAATCACTTGCATCACATTTGTTGCTGTAGCTATTGAATATACATGGAATATTTAAAAGAACTGATATGTTTATTGTTAGGAATTAAACTGAGTAGAAACCCCAAAACTGCAGGAAATTCATATTTCATAGCCACTTGCCTATTCCTGTATATTTATTCCTCAGCAAACAAGCTGCTGGAAAAAATAAGAATGAATACAAGTTTTATAATGCTGTAAGTCACCTGACTGTTTCAGATTAACCCACAGGTTCTTGTAAATTCAGACCTAAATTCCACATCAATTCCCATCTTTAAAAAAAAAAAAAATCAGCTCTGAGTGCAAATTACTCAAAATGACTAAGATTCAATTTTATTAAAATAATTCCCATCACAGCTCAGAATACTGCCCTGCACATAAAAAATACTTTGAAATACTTTTTCTGTCATACACTGGTTCATGAATCTTCCCAGCATTTTGAAAACACATCTGTGGAGAAAAGGCTAAAATTCCATTTAAAGCCAAGGTTTTCTCTCTGGCTCAGATATTCTCTGTGTTTAAAAGAATATTCTCTCCTGAACCACATAAATAGCTATGAAGGACAGGGAACAGTATAAATCTCTAATCTAAGGTATTTTCCACCTACAGACACTCATGAACTAAATTTTCCTCTTCAACTAAAGTGGGGTAAAATCTGAAACTGTGATTCTCTATATTCAATTATAATGAAGGCTTGGGAAGTAGCTCAGCACAGTCCTGTCAGTGGTTCGATTAAATGATTTCTCTATGCCCTAACAGCACTTGGATGCTAAAATGCTGTAGATGAAATATCAACCCAGGAAGAGAAAAAGCACAGCATTATACAAAAAGAAAATGGTTAACTGCACCCTTAATAATACCTACTGTTTCTCTGTTAGACTAAAGCATATCCGTACAGCATTAGAACAACCAGCTGAGCACTGGTTCAAACCAACTAGTAGCTCGAACTGCTTGCTTCCGAACAACCTGCGTGGATTCCTACCACTGAATGTCGTATAACAACCAAATACTTTTGCACCATGTAGACATAATGTATTTGCATTTGACAAACACTCTCCACAGACACTTGCCAAACCAAGGGAACTGTGCTGGCATTTTGCACACAGTTAAAAATGCAAATTGATGTTTTGCTTATGTTGTGGGATAGTTTTTTAAATAAAAATATATATAAAGGCAACCAGATGTTTCAACAAAATTTGTCTGACCCATTAAACACACACACACACACACACACACACACACACACCACAAAGTAAAGCTGCTTAAAATATAAACCCAATAGCCACTGAGACTAGATAGGTATAAACCTAATGTAAACTTATGGGCATGACTTGCATCATCTCAAAATTATTTATATTAAGATACTAATACTATAGTAAGTTTATTACACTAAGTTATTCTTAAATTCCAAACAGATTTCCTATAGAGGAAAATACCCTATACTTGAGGGCCAAAATATCCTTAGTGACAACATAGAAAGAGTATTAAACCTGATTCAGGAGATCCAATTGGGTTTACCCTGAGCAAAGACTAGGACTCAAGGCAACCGAATGTTTGTCACCTTGTTGATTCAATTCAAATAAAGGTGAAAGAATTTTTAAAAACTATGAGTAGGGGAGACAAGTGGGTAAAACAAGCAACCACAGTATAGCAAGGAGCATTCACCCGGTAATGATGATGACAGAGAGCCCAGTTTAGTCGTCTCGCCGTGTAGTAGAGTCTTCAGTTGGCATGTCACTTCTATGTTTGATTCTGAGATATTTTATGAAAATTACTAGCCATACCATGCCCAGTTAAGGGCAAATACAATGACAATACTGAAGGCACTAATCAAGCAAGAAATAAGTACAAGGAAAATTAAAGTAACATTTTAAAATTTAAAATCTAAGAAAATTAAGCTTATTGTGTCGGTATGTGGAATTTTCCAACAGTTAAAACTACTGTGAAGGCTAAAGTATAAGTCACAAGGGGACTTCCAGGTTTAGCACCGAGTGGAAAGAGCTTGGAAGTTGTCACTCTGTCCTCTAACAAGAAAAACGCTGAACAAACTGAAAATCAACAACTTATCTTGGATTAAATAATGCAAACAAGAAAAGAGTGTAGTGGAAATATTTGGGGTTAAAAGTTAAAAAAAGACATCATCTTAGAATTCTATATCTAGTGATATTTAAAAGTAAAAAAAGAAAAACATTCTCAAATAAAAACTGAGAAAATTCATTGCGAGCAAAACTGTCCTACAGAAAAATATTAAAAGTTTCTCCAGAAGTGGAGTGATATAGGTCAGAAACTTGGATCCAGAGGAAGAAAGATCACTGGAGAAAGAAAAATAAATAAAAGCAAAATAGATATTTTATTTTCCTTATTCTTCACTTATCTAATAGGTAACTGTTCAAAATAATAAATTGTATTGTGTGATTATAGCAAGGGCATAGGTGAAGTGAATGAGAGTGTGATATCACAAGGAATAGTGAGGAAAGAACTGGGTTTACTCTCCCGTAAGATATCTACACTACCCATGGAGCAGGGTAATGTTATTCATAAGTGGACTTGGATATGTTGTAAAGATATATTACCAAATCTGAGGCAATCACTAAGATTAAGTTGCAGCACAATGAAAAGTACTGTGTTTATGCAATCAACAAGTTATCAGTGAGAGAAAAAACTTTTGAGAGTGTGGCTAAAATTTTGCGTATCTGTGGCTTTAATGTTAATCCTGGGTAAGGTAAAAGCTAATTTGAGAATATGAAGGAAACAGTGTAGCTGTCTTGAGGATTCAGTAGCCAGCCACTCAAGCATTCTAAATCACCCTGGAGATCATTAACAAAAAGGGACTTCTTGCTTCAATCCAAATTTTATATATGTGAACTAAATAAACCAAGTGAAAAAAATTAGGCTTAAATTTAAGATTTCATACTATTGTATATTTTTAATCTTATGCCTATTTCTTCTAAATACATTTAGGCATTACAAGCTGAATCCCTTTCAGCCACTTTGAACTCATTTACAACACGCCCACGCCCCCGCCCCCCCCACCACACACACAAAAAAAACCCTTCTGAAACCTAACCTGAAATACAGGAGCTTCTATATGCACAGCATTTTCTCTCGTGGAAAACACCAACATCGCAATAAAAATACCTGAAGAGGAATGAGGGCACTCCCGAGAATAAGATACACAAAGAATATGATCAGAGTACTCTAAAATCAGCACACTAAGTTATGACTCTGTTTAATACAAAAAAAGAAACAGCTTTCTAAACACTACTCACAAGATGCATTCTTTTGCTTAAAGCATAAAGATTTCTACTTCCAGCCAAGATAGAGGCATAGATAGACACATTGTGCCTCCTCACACAACCAAAATAAGAACAACAACAATTTAGAAACAAACAAAAAAAAGAACAACCAGAACTGACAGAAAATTGAACTGTGTAGAAGCCCGACAACCAAAGCGTTAAAGTAGACACATTCATCCAGACTGGTAGGTGGGGCAGAGTCTGACAGATGGGTGGAGAGGGGGTCACGGCAAAGCAGTTGCATGGCGGACCCTACACGAGCAAGGTGGCAGCTGGCGGACCCAGCAAGGCAGCAGATTGTGGAGGGGCCTGGCACACAAGTTGGCTGGTGGACTAGGTGGTCCCACATTCACATGCAGATAAACCAGGTGAAACTGGGGAACAAGACAAATCATGCAACCCAGGGTCCCAACACGGGGAAATAAAGCCTTGGGACATTGTTTGAAAACATCTGTGGGGGTTGAGATACTGGGAGAAACTCCCCAGCCTCACAGAAGAGTTCACTGGCGAGACCCACAGAGTCCTAGAATGTACACAAGCCAACACACACAGGAATCAGCACCAGAAGGGCCCAATTTACTTGAGGGAAGCAGAAGTGACTGAAATCTAGCAGAGAGAGGAGCAAGCACCACTGTTCCCTCTCAGATCCCTGCCCTACATACAGTGTCACAACCCAGACATTGGGTAGCCCCACCTGGGTGAATACCTAAGTCTCTGCCTCTCATACATGAGGGGCTAGTCCAGACAAAAAAAAAATGGCCCAAACGAAAGAACAGATCAAAGCTCCAGATAAAATACAACTAAGCGACAAAGAGATAGCCAACCTATCAGATGCACAGTTCAAAACACTGGTGATCAGGATGCTCACAGAATTGGTTGAATTTGGTCGCAAATTAGATGAACAAATGAAGGCTATGCTAAGTAAAATGAAGGAAAATGTACAGGGAACCAAAAGTGATGGGAAGGAAACTGGGACTCAAATCAACGGAGTGGATCAGAAGGAAGGAAGAAATATCCAATCAGAAAAGAATGAAGAAACAAGAATTCAAAAAAAGTGAGGAGAGCCTTAGGAACCTCCAGGACGTCTTTAAATGTTCCAACATCCGAATTATAGGGGTACCAGAGGGAGACGAGGAAGAGCAACAAGTGGAAAAGTCATTTGAACAAATAATAAAGAACTTCCCCAATCTGGCAAAGGAAATAGACTTCCAGGAAGTCCAGGAAGCTAAAAGAGTCCCAAAGAAGTTGGACCCAAGGAGGGACACACCAAGGCATATCATAATTACATTAGCCAAGGTAAAAATGAAGGAGAGAATCCTAGAAGCAGCAAGAGATAAGGAGACAGTCACCTACAAAGGAGTTCCCATCAGACTGTCAGCTGATTTCTCAAAAGAAACCTTACAGGCAAGAAGGGGCTGGAAAGAAGTATTCCAAGTCATGAAAGGCAAGGACCCACATCCCAAGATTGCTCTATCCAGCAAAGCTTTCTTTTAGAATGGAAAGGCAGATAAAGTGCTTCTCAGATAAGGTTATCAAATTAAAGGAGTTCATCGTCACCAAGCCCTTATTATATGAAATGTTAAAGAGACTTATCTAAGAAAAAGAAGATAAAAAACATGTACAGTAAACTGACAGCAAACTCACAATTATTAACCACCACACCTAAAACAAAAACAAAAACAAACTAAGCAAATAACTAGAACAGGAACAGAACCACAGAAATGGAGATCACATGGAGGGTTATCAAAAGGGTAGTGGGAGGAAGAGAGAGGGAGAAAAGGTACAGAGAATAAGTAGCATAGATGGTGGGTAGAAAATAGACAGGAGGAAGATAAGAATAGTATGGGAAATGTAAAAGCTAAAGAACCTATAAGTATGACACATGGGCATGAACTAAAGGGGGAACTTGGGTGGGAGAGGTTGTGCAGGGTGGAGGGGAGTGAAAGGCGGGAATAGCACAATTGTAATAGCATAAGCAATAAAATATATATTTAGGAAGGAAGGAAGGAAGGAAGGAAGGAAGGAAGGAAGGAAGGAAGGAAGGAAGGAAGGAAGGAAGGAAAGGGTGAGCATCCCTGGCCAAAAAAATAAATAAATAAATACAGACAGATTTCTTTGACAGAGTTTAGTCAAAAGCATAAAGGGCTTTATAGGTTAAATATTACATTTAGACAACTTTGAAAATCATAAGTGATGGCAGCTGTTATGGCAATCCTGTTTATTATCCATTAAGTTATACAGGGAAAAAATAATGGTTTAGCAAAAAATAAATAGTAAAAATTTTTGTTGCAAAATTACCAGTTATGGATGTAAATAGGTAGTGTAATTTCCTAGCTTTTCTAATCCTCATTGTTAAAATGGAGATGAGAATACCTATCTTACTCAACTGCTGTCTTAAATGGGAGTGAATCAAGACTGGCAGTCCGGAGCCTAGATCACAGTGTAGGATCTCAATGATCAGCCATTATTTTTATGGAAGTGATTTTGAGATGTCATTTATGCTCCTTCTCATTTATGCTTCTGCTTAAAAATCCTAGATAAACTAGTTTATCCCTAAACTCAGAAAGTAAAAGTAAACAATATACAGAGATATGTACATTATTAGAAGATCACTAAAAACAAAACAAAACAACAAAAACACCCAACCAAGGATGATTATCTCTTAGTGGGTAGAGTAGTGCAGAATCAGAGGGTGAGGCAAAACAGTAGATTCTGGGAGCTGCCCAGTAGAAATATGGAAATGTTTAAATTGTTACATTAGGGAGTAGATTCACAGGTCATTATTTTAACCTTATGCTTCATAACTTCGTTGATTATATTATTTTGCCTGTATGAAATATTGCTTTATAAAACCACGGACATAAACAACAGTGTAGGAATTGACTGTGGGAGCAGGGGGGGTGGGATGGGCAGAAGAAGGCAAAGAGGGAAAAATTGGGAAAACTGTAATAGAATAACAATAAAAATTATTTAATTAAAAGATGACTTAATAAAAAGATCAAAATCAAACTTCTAATGGTGTTTGTGTTCAAGGAAAAGCTAGTCTTCTGATTGAAGATTTTGGTCAATCTGACCCAAAATTAACACTGAAAACACAAAGAGTTTTAAAGCTAGGGAAAATTTAATCCAGTTATTTCCACTGGTAGGCAAAGAGCAAATCTCACACAAAATAAATAAAAATGAAAGTTTTAAAACAATTTTTCAGTTTAAAGATGTGTTAATAATTAAGATTTATTAAATTTTGATGTCTTTCAATTTGACTCTTTGAGTTTATTTTTTAAGATTGTATTTATTTATTTTTAGAGAGAGGGGAAGGGAGGAAGAATAAGTGGAAGAGAAACATCAGTGTATGGTTACCTCTCGCATACCCCCTACTGGGGACTTGGCCCACAACTCAGGCATGAACCTTGATTGGGAATCGAACCAGTGACTCTTTGCTCTGCAGTCCAACACTCAATCCACTGAGCCACACCAGCCAGAACATGACTTCAAAATTAACAATGATTTGGGGAAACTAAAAAGAATAGATCATAAGCAATTCATAATCTATTATTTTACCAATACTTTTAAAATACAAACATCCACATTTTTATATGCCTGGAATGTATAATTTAGGAATGAATAAATAAATACAGGGAAAAACTAGTGAATGAAAAATTAATTACCATAAAGAGTATATATGGACCTTTCAAATAATTTTTTATCACTGTCTTTTTTATTTACTGTTTCCTTTAAATCAAGTCTTCCTTAATTACTGAGTGGTGAGTATGTGTGAGAGAGAGAGTGAAAGACAAAATTTTCCATTTCATCATATTTTAGAAACTTACTCCATGAAATTATACTTTAATATTTTCTAGAATTTCTGACTTCTACTTTTCTAAAGTTAGGGAATAAGTGTTCCCTGAACACTTATTGTGTCCTACTCAGTGTTCCTTTTTCCTTGGCTATTACGAATTCTAGGATATGATCATGTTCTCTCAAAATTCCTATCACTTTTATTTCTCCAATCAACCAACCTTGCTAAAAAGAAATATGTCCAGAGAATTCCCCTATCAGTTTCCATAATTTTTTACATGTGTTCTGCTTTCAGTAAATTGCCAATAGACTGTCAACAGACATCTGAAAACTGAGCTACTTACACACAGGGGTGGGCAAAAGTAGGTTTACAGTTGTGAACACACAAAACGCAGAGTTTACTCTTGTATTCCTACTTATTAATTACTGCATTGTTTCCCACACAAACAACTTGGGATCATTTTTGCCCACCCCTGTATATCTGAGATTATGTGGAACAATCTCTGTTAGAGAGGCATCAGTCACACTTTCTGACCATCTTCTGTTTAGGGTATTATACTCCCATGAAACTATTTTTATAGTTTTTATCTCTTTTAAATTGTACCTGTATGGTCTTCATGTTTTAACTGGTTGGTTTACATAGGGATGTACCTCTTTTGCTGTTTCTCTTAGATGTTTTCTAAAATAAGGTGTACATTTCCATCGAGGTGCAATACTGCTCAGTATTAACTGGTGATGCTACCCACAAGACTATAATGTTCTAGACTTCCTATTTCAATCTATTACCCATAAATGTGTATCAGTATACATTTATCAGAGGCTATAACATTGGTTTTTGACTCCCCTGTGCTGCTTTTTTCTATCAGTTATTATACGAAGGCATTTTCTTTCTATGCCTCCTGACATCTGGTTTTCCAAACTCACCTAAGCTTCCTGTTTAACTGCCACCATAAGTTTCAGTTAAAAGATTTCACGGTTAGGTTATTGAGTAGGCTATTGAACATGTTCCTTGGCCCTTTGTGAGAGGTACTCTATTCCTGCCTAGAATACCATCCCCTGACACCTATCCACATTGCCTCAAACACAGCACCATGGACTATCCCTCACCTGACCATTCTCACATTTCTTCCTTTCCCTCGGACAGCACTGATCTTCAGCTGGCACAAGAATCAAAGCAGTTTCCAATATATTTGGGGTCCTATTCTCTATAACCGCTATTTAGTTCCTTTGAATTATTAGAAATGATCACAGTCGATGTGTCGATGTATCTTAGTAAGAGCATGAGCTTCTTAGTTGTACCAGCCACGGCTGGTACTTGGCTGCTTCCATAGCTCAAAAAGAAATCAAACACCATTGTTAGTACCTTCCTTCTAGAGTTTGAAAAAGAATCCCTTGCAAATGTTAGTGCTTGTAAATCCTTCTACAATTCTTTGAGTGAGGACTGCAGTACTGGGACCATGGGAACAGATTCCACGGTTTACTGTCTTCAGAGGCCTACAGAAATTACTTCAGTCCATTGAGCTCCAATGTCCTTACTTGTAAAGAAAAAATTTCAAACCTCATTGCATTTTTGTAAGAATTAAATAAGTCACAATTTGCAGAGCTACTATTTCATCACCAGTAAAATATACTTAGTACAAGTGGAATGGATTAAGGGTCAAGTGTGGGGGCTGAGGGCAGGAAGGAAATCCTTTAATAAGATTTCATTCCCTCCATCCCTTTCCTTTTAATTTAAGCCTCATCCTTCTACTTACCTGCCTCTTGTTACAAAGTTTATTCAAACACATGGCTGGTGATTATCTTGGACAAGAAATGGTGACACATACCCTGGCTGGTCATTCATATACTTCCCTGGGTGACTATTCCCATGGTGCCTCAGGCTACACTCAGTCTTTACAGGTGCCTGAAAATTGCCTCTTTGCTACACCTGTTCACCACAGGACAGCTGAACTTCTGTGGACACCAGCTTGGTATCAGGCTTCCTGTTCCTACATGCTAAAATCTGCTACATGTTAGGGATCATTTCTCCCAGCCAAGTGCCAGTCCAGACCACTGAGGTAAATGTGTACCTCAGAAATCTGACCATACGGTTCCTCACCACCACTGTCCTGCCAGCTGGCAAGGCTCCCATTCTGTTGACTTCAAACTTACAAGTCTCCATTTTCCCTTCAAAATCCTCCTTAAATCAACAAATGTGCAGCTTGGGCTTTTTGTAAAAATTTAAGATTCTTAGTTATTTTAAAGGTGAAAAAGACCATTATGTAAAAAAAATTAAGGATGAGACAAAAAGTGGAATGTCACTTCTAATTAGCTATGCACTCATTTATTTAAGGCAATGGTTCATATGAACAACTTGATACTTGTAAACAAATATCATTTTAGTCAGCTTTTCTTGACCAAGTAATATTTAAAAACAAAGTAAACTTTTCAAGAGAAATCTTTTAACTTCACCAAACAGTTACAGTAGCCATTTATTCCTTTCCATTCATATTTATCAAGAAAATGCAGGGATTAAATTCTATTTCTGTTGGAAAACCAGGTAAATTCAATTAAAAGGGGGTGAAAATTGGGCAAATTGTAGACCAGGAGTAAGTCAATGTCAACAGGTCTCTGACAAGCAACCTGTGAACAGAAAAAGGACTAGGGGCAGATTTCATTCATTCATTCATTTTCATGATGACTTTTATTGAGTGTCTAACCCACACCTGATACTGGTCTTTGTATGGGCATTAAAAAGAGGACTATGATGTGGCTAATCACTCTGTGAAGTGACACTGGACAAATTATACAAAAATAGTTGCAATCCGGGGTCTGTCCAGAAAAAAATCCAGCCATTGTTAATGTAACAAGAACAAATTGCATGACATCTATGTAACCTGGCAGCCAAGGAAGTGGACTGGAATGAGCATGTATGATGAATGACAACTCCACTGTACTAGTCAGCGGGGGTGGCAGAGGCTGTTGCGTGAGCATGTGTACTGTGAGGCCATCACATACAAAATGACTGAGCAGGTAGAGCAATGAATCTGCATCAAATTTTGCACTAAGCTTGCATATTGCTCTGCGGAAATGATGTGGGTGACTCAGAAGGCTGCAGCTCTGGGCAACTGGTGATTGGCAGCTTCATCACAACGATATGCCCACTCATGCATCACGTCTTCTGCAGAGTATTTTGGTGAAACATCAAATCATGCAGGTGCCTCAGACCCCCTACAGCCAAATTTGCCACCCTGTGACTTCTGACTTTTCCCAAAACTAAAATCACCTTTGAAAGGGAAGAGATTTTAGACTGTTGATGAAAGGGAAGAGATTCAGACTGCTGATGAGATTCAGGAAAATACAACAAGGCAGTTGATGGCAATTGGGAGAACTGTGCAAGGTCCCAAGGTGCCTGCTTTGAAGAAGACAGAGGCATCATTGTCCTGTTTGCGGTGTTTCTTGTATCTTGTGTCTTCTTCAATAAATGTCTCTTTATTCATAGTACATGGCTGGATACTTTACGGACAGACCCCACACTTTGCTGTGTAACAAGAAAATTTAAGAAGTATAATCAAGTATGATAGGAACTCTATTAGAAGTATGGGTAGAACACTGTGGGGGGGGCGTTAAAGATGTGTGGTGGTTCAGTTTTGCTTGAGAATCCAGAGAAGCTTAATAGAGAGGGTAGGTACTACTGAATATTGGAAGATAGCTAACAATTCATCATTGTATAGGAAGAGTACAATCCGATATAGTTTCCTTGTTTACATCTTTTCTTGAAATTCCACAGACAACAGAAACAAATATCAAAGCCCCAGAGACTAAGTTCTAGATTTAAAAAGAAAAATAATCAAAGAATATGTAACCCGAAAATATAAAGAAAGAGGCTCATTTACTGTTTAGTAGTGACAATTTCATGGGTGTTTCCTGAAGAGAACTAAAAACACTATGAAGCCCATCACAAATATAATTAAGAAAAGAGCTTTATACTGTCAATCACAGTAACAATCATATAAAATGCATTTACTGAATTCACTTTAAAATAGTTACAAATAATTAAAATAGAGAAAATAGGTTATCTCAGTAGAAAGAAAATGTATTTAGTACTGATGTTTTATATGCTTTGAAGTATTATAATTATAATGCATTATTTTTAATAAGCACCTCTGAGAGCATATTTAAATATAAGTAAAGATTTTTCATAGCAAAAATTAGAAGTACATACTATAAAATACCAACAATTATTGTTAAAGTGCTTACAACAGCATCATACCATGAGTTTTTTGCAGGTCAGGTACCCAGTAGGGGGAAGGCAAGAGGCAATCACACATTGATGTTTCTCTCCCTCTCTTTTTCCCTCCTTTCCTCTCTCTCTAAAAATAAATAAACAAATAGAAGACAACATACTTAAAAAAATTTTTAAAGTTTACTTCAAAATGATCTGGGCATGGTAATTGACTACCAATTCAAAATGACCCCCAGGCATATTTCCTTAAAATATAATAAAGCATCTTGCATTAGTGGAAATCTGGTTCCTTCCTTGCCAGACCACATCTAGATTGTGGCATTTACTTCAGGACCTACTAACAAAGTGAGAGCCTGTCCACTGGAGGGAAACTAGATGATGCAGTCTCTGAAAATTGTATCAGGTGTGCAGGAGATTAAAAACTAACAATTCCTAGCCTCCAAAGAGATGATTTAGATTTGCAAACAGCTGCTTTCATGATCTTTCACAGGTAACTTTAGAATAGGTCAGCTTGTCCTCCAGGACTAGAGGAAATATACAAGACACAAGACAGATGGACCCAGAATTAGTCTGGAACTGAATTAATCAGCATGCATAAATGCAGATTAATTGCCTTATTTTTTTTTCACTAGAAATAAATGAAAAAATTACTAAATCACATTCCACCAATTCAAAGTTTAAAATATATCAGTGTGAGGGAAGTATAAATTTATTAACCTCCATTAAAAGTATAAATAAGATTGCTATTTCAGGACCACCTTAATTTATTAAAAGACACTGAACCATGTTTAATGGCTTAAATATTGCCAATTCTTTGCCATTTGAATCATATAATATCACATGACTCTTATATGCCATTAAGCCAACTTCTGTAATCTATTTCTTATTAACACTTTGTTAGCAGTTCAGGCCAGTAGGAATAATTAAGTTGCTTGTTTCTCTCACAATACTGAATAAAGTTGACTGTAAAAACATTATATTTATTTTTCTAAAAATCTGTTTCATGAATTCCCCTCATTCAGACTATCCATATTGCAATTATTCTCAAATAATGGTACTTCAGGGCTTCTTTAACTACTGAAAGCAATGAAATTCTAGTAAGGAAAAGCAATGAAACCTCTGCTTTCTCTGAAATTTTTATTACATTTAGAATCCTGTGATGAGCCTAGTCTGAGTTTTTCCTTTCACATTTTATAATCAATGCAATATATGTAATATGTTCTAAAGCCAGTAAAACTGTCAGGTCATAAGGTCAACTGTTTCATGCTGTAACTCAGTCCACGTGAGAGGCAATGTAATTACGTGACACCATGGGAAAAACAAGAAACGGGGCACGAACGCCACCTATTTTTAAATCTTGTTTATGGATTTTTCATCATTATTTCCATGTTCACGGAACTCAATTTCCCACATCCTGAAATGCTCTAAGACCAGAACTTGCAGCATGATTTCTGCTCCTACTGGACCTAACCAGAATAATCCATCAGATGTTTCCACACTTCCAGCCAACTGGGACATTCTGAGATGTCCTTCCCTCATATTCCCAGGGAGCCTTGCCAGAAATGTGATCCTCAAGACAAAATATAATCCAAAAGAGACTTCAAAGATAACTAAAAGACTAAAACACTTCTGGTGGAAAACAGCCCCTTTTTTATTAAAAATATGCTTTAAATAAAATTTTTAGAGCTCTTCCTTGACCAATACGATCATGTAACCCTCCTATTCTCAATGTCTTCCTCCAGTTCCTCTACAAAGAACTAATTATTCACTCTTTGATGATCCTACAAAACAATATTTATATCTCAGTTTTCTTTCTTCATTCCCAATTTCCTTCTCCAATTCCTCTACAAAGAATCAGTTAGTCACTCTTTGATATTCACACAAAACAAGACTTACGTCTCAACTTTCTTATCTATAAGATAGGACTAGTGCCCTGGTCAGGGTGGCTCAGTTGGTTAGAGCATCGTCCTATAACCAAAAGGTTGTGGGTTCGACTCTAGGTCCAGGCACATGCCTGGGTTTCATTTGATCCCTGGTCCAGGCACATGCGGGAGGCAACCAATCAATGCTTTTCTCTCGCATAGATATTTCCCTCTCTCTCTTCCTCTCTCCGTAAAAAAAGCAATGAAACAATGTCCTCTGATAAGGAATAATAATAATAATAATAATAATAATAAAACAGCACTAGTAATTTGACCTTATAGGGCTGTTGGAATGATTAAATGAGATTATATATATATATATAAAGTGTTTAGTCTAAGGTCATGCTCATATTGAGCACTTAATAAACAGTAGCTAAAAGCAAACAAGTAAAAAAACATATGAAATATGAATAGTGAGTAATAAGAGATTCCCTGAGGGCTGAAGTGTCTCATATTCATATGGGTACTCTCTATACCCTTGTAATGAAATGTGTTCAATACATGGTCTTGAACTGAACCGTGATCTGAATAGATGCAGGCAGCAATGGCAAAGAAAGAACGGGAATAAAGGTGACTAAGAACATGAAGTCAAAATCTGAAATACCCAGTAGAAAAATGCTAGAAAATAAGGGAGAATTATAATAGGACTGAAGTATTTATGTTATAAGCAATGATCGTAATTGAACTAATAATAAAAAATGAGGACCCATTATCAGAAAATTACTTTGTTAGGATTTTGTTTGTAATCCTTTTTATTTTATGCCAGGCAAATTGTAATGACAGAGAAATACCGTGTAAGCAATCAAATTATTTTATACTAACAGAGAAAGTTTAAATATGACCCCTAATTAATAAAGAAATTAAGTTTTTATGTCTACTAATACCTCACAATGAAATAGTATTTTACAAAATGCCATCGCATGTATCTCAGACTTTGACCTTAACAACGGAACAGAATGAAATACAAAATCATTTAATTACTTCCTCAGCAAACATTTTCCAAGTGCAATGGTTAAATGTTGGGAGTAGAAAAATGAAGGAAATTTGATATATCTGATTAAGAAATTAAGGGAAAAACAAGACACAGATGCTGGGCCATGAATGTGACTAGCTCAGACCAATTCCCAGAACTTCTGTTGAAGGCCCAGAGTCACAGCTCCATAAACACGCCATCGTCAATCAGACGTTACAAAGAGGTGATATTGATGAAATATTGTGGGAACTTTTAAAGAAATCACATAAAGATCAATAAAAAGCAACATCTTTTTATATTTTGATTTTTAGAAAATATTTAAATATGAAATGGGGACAGTAACAATACATCAAGACTCAGGAAAACAAGGAGGAGACTTAAAACTTTTAGAATATTATATTAAGTAATCAAGATAATTTTAGAATTTCCTATGATTTTATAACAGATAAGAAACTTAAATTATTCCAACTTTACAGAATTAGCTCACATAGCTTTCTTCATATTATTGAAAAAATACAATTGCCATTAGCATACTTTGTCACCATTTTTAATTATACCCATGGGACAATCAAAAGAATTACCTAAAATGTGACATTTAAAAGAAATTTAGCTTATCTCAAAGAAAAAGCATTATAAGCTCCAATTGACATTAAGTCAATGGCAAACTTTTTTATATCTTCTGTATTATGACTTTACATATATTATATCTTATTTCCCAAATTCATCTCAGCCTCTGTAAGAAAAATCAAGTTACATAGTACCTATGTCTCTTTTTTTGCAACAAACACTAAAAAAGAATACACTGTTTGATAGTCCTTCAACAGAATATACTAATGACTTTTATATCAGGCATACATTGTAGCAGAGGCACTGGAGTCTCACTATTGGGGTTCAAATATTACATTTGTCACAGGCTAGTTGTAGAAGCTTGGAAAAGTTTTCTTACTGTGTACTTCAGTTTCTTTTTATAAAGTGGTTCTTAGTGACACTGCTTACCTCACAGCACTGTTATAAGAATTAAATGAAATAATACATATAAAGTGTTTAGAAGGAGGCCTGGCATTAAACACTCAGTAAGTACACATCATTGTTGACTTCATAATCATATCTCTGAAAGGGCAGTAGGAAACTTATGTAGCCTGTCAGACATTTACAAACAATCTTCCCCCAGTTCACTAAAATCCTGAGAAAGTTTCTAAAAGTTCTAGTCCCTAAGATCATCTTTTAAAAAAATATTCTAAGTATTTACAAGAAATTGGAGGCTACCAATTTTAAAGAAATTCGTGTCATTTTAAACTTCCATTAACTTGATTAATCCTTTACAAAACTGCTGAACAAAACATGTTTTCCATCTGTAACATCACTGGTAGAAAAGCTCTCCAACTGCCCGTCAATTCTGTACTAAGAGGTATGAAACCTGTTTTAAATTATCCTCAGTTCTGAAAAGGTAAATGGTGTCAGGGATTCTGGGCTTCAATCTATGTTTAACAAGGATAGACTTTTAAATGTTTTGATTAATTCCAGTGAGAAAATGGGATAAATAAGTAGATGATAATATTCTAGCTTAATTTTTGAAAAGGTGAATAAAATGATTTTTGATATTTTACAATAAATTAAAGAAAAACATCTTCTACAGTATAATGCATAATTGTATATAAATAAGTTAATGATTGATCTGATCAATAGCCTTTACAACCCATGCTATGAACACTAGAAGGCTTCTTCTCGGTCATATAGTGTGCTTTGAAAAATATCATGAAACTTAACAATATGCTAAAAATAGTGTCTTAGTCATTCCAGACTGCCAAAACAAAAAAGACAATCGAAAGATTAAATATCAATAATGACAGGTGACAGATAAAATTGGGAAATGGAGTACCTCAAATGAAATAAATTTACAGTCTTGAAATAAACTATAAATTTTGGTGATAGCAATACCAGAATAGGATAGGGAGTAAAGGGAATATAATTAAAAGTTAAGCCAGATAATTCTCACTCCCAAAATAATATGATAGGTAAAAATAAATATAAATTTAGGTACAATGAATCAAGAATTACTGAGGGTACAAATAAGAAAATAATAAAGTATTCAAATCAATTTTTATGCACATAACAAAAGCATCTAGAAATTTATGAGAATATTTCTCCTCCTTCAGGAAACATGAGATCAGAACTTTGTTCAGACTGTAAAAAGCATTTCATACCAGACCCACTTAATCATTCCTTCCCCTTGGAATTATTAAATTAGCAGTTACAGGAAACAAAGCAGATGTACATATACTCTATATTTAGACTTTAAGAATAACCTCAAACACATTTCTAAAATTACATTAGTTTAAAGTGTTACGTGATAGCAGTAAGAAGCAACCACAGAAACTGAATATTGGCAATGCTTAAAGAGTCACGTTGTAGCAAGTGGTTGTCTTCCAAAAAGTGTCCGGGTAAAGCTAAGGAGACCAAACTATAACGTTTCCAAGATAATGATCTTTAAGAAAATCAAACACATTTATATAGTGCCTAATGATCCTTATCACAGACAGAAAATTAGAGTCTTTTTTCTCATGTAAAGACCAAATTATTCATTTTCTTCTATAATTTAGTGGTATGGATTCAAGTTGAAATAGTCCTATCTATAGGAATAAAGTTTCAGTAATGCACAAACAGCAAGTTCTAGAGAATCACTGCATTATATTGTATCCATGGTTAATGATATTATATTGTATATTTAAAAACTCTGTTAGAGGGTAGGTCTTATGTTAAGTGTTCTTGCCACAATATAACCAAAGTTTTAAAAAATGTCTATTTACAAATGGAAAAACAGACTGAAATGTCAAATCCATGAAATACAGTCTTATAAAATCAGAAGGACTATAGAGAAATTGAAAACAGAACTTATAAATAATTTATTAGAAATTATTTATTTCTGTAAATTAATGGGGATTAAGCAAGGACTCTAACTTTATAAAACTTTATATTCTTTTGAATTTATATATAATGTAAGTATTATGTATAAAATAATGTGTATATTATTTCACAGAATAAATAACTCATAATATGGAAAAAGTTCCTAAAACCACAGAACAGAGTAGAATGGTAATTAGACCACTGAAAGTAAGTTGTCATAATTAGTCTCATAAAGATTAAGATTAGAAGACTTTATAACCTACCTAGGAATGCATCAGAGTAGCACAGTATCTTTTCAATGCAAAATATTAAGAATTTCTGTCCAACTCATTAATTAAAATCTAGTATTAAAGCTACACTTTTTATTGCATTTACAATAACATCTCAATTAGAAAATATGAAAATGCAAGGAACTGTAGATTATAGTATAAGTTTTCCACATACACAGAGGGAGGTAGAGAGATTTCCCCACCTTTCCTAAAGTGGAAGGAAGGGTTCTTAGGCCAGTGTTGAATGGTCACCAGAGAGTCATTCATTCATTCATAATTTTAAGGCATGTGAAATTGACATCTCAATCCTTTTAAGGAGTTGTACATATTATCAAATCATTCTTAATATTAACCATCAACAATATCACAAATAAGTCTGTCCTGACAGGTAATAGAGTTCTTGACCCCTCCTTCAAAGAGTTGGGGATCTACCTTTATCCTCTGCTTTCTCTTGCATTAAGATAGGTTTTGGGGTTTTTTGGAGGGGGGGTTAATTACTTTATTGTTGTTCAATTACAGTTATCTGCATTTTCTCCCCAACACTCCCCTCCACCCCAGCCAAACCCACCTCCCTCCCTTGCTTCCACCCTCCCCTTTCGTTGCATCCATGTGTTCTTTATAGTAGTTCCTGAAAACCCTTCTCCCCACTGTCCCCTCCCCTTTCCCTCTGGCTATTGTTAGATTGTTCTTGGTCTCAATGTCTCTGGTTATATTTTTTTTTTGCTTTTTTCTTTTGCTGACTATGTTCCAGTTAAAGGTGAGATCATATGGCATTTGTCCTTCACTGACTGGCTTATTACACTCAGCATAATGCTCTCCAGTTCCACCCAAGGGTTGTGAAGATAGGTTTTGACTTCCCTGAACCTTCATGAACACACGCTGTCTTTGGTTAAAGGAAAAGTGAAAACAAACAAAACCATTAAGTGATTCAAACATAAATACTTTGATTCTTTTCAGAAAAATAAAGTGTGGCAAACTCAACTCCCTCACAAAGTAAGAGAATATTGTTGAACATGACCAAGGGTTCTGGATCCTATTTTTCAAATCTGGTAAGAACAGATCTAATTCGAGGTTAAAGTCTTTAACTCCCTGTATTCTAGAAAGGAGAACACCAGCTTTACACTCTCTATTACTGAGTAAGCCTGAACAAAACCTGCTAAAGACTCATATGTTAATGACTTGTTTATAATTTCAGGAGTTCCTAAAGGTCCAAATTCATAAATGCTGAAAAGCACAAATAAATCTCTTTCTTATAAAGCACTCCTGTACATTGTAAATGTTTTAATGGCAGCTTTTACTATGTTTAACTATTCATAATAGATCACAGAAATTTATTTCTCATTGAATTTTGAAGAGTGAAAATTGGCTGCTAAACTTGGAAAACCCAAATATAGGTGGCATTTCAAAGATACTTTACTGAGTTGAATTTTGAAGGACATCGTACACTAAGTTTTAGAAGAAGAACTGCCACATAGAATGACAGCATCCACTGACAGCTTTCACAAACCTCTATTCCACAAAATCATTGGTCTGTTTAGACAGAACCATATCCTCTCTAAAAACAAAATGGTATAACATAAAAAGTCTATAACATGAGTTCTACTTTTAGTCCCTGAAAATAGCATTATAAAAATCATGTAACCACATTATTTACTTTTGAAGATATTTAGATTCCCTCTATGGATCTCCAATAAAATATCTCTAAAAGGTTGTCATTCAGTAACTTCTGAACCCCAAATGTTGTGTAGCTCAGTATCTCAAAGGGCAACTTTCTCAATTTTCCTATCTCTGATAGTTGGAAAGTTTCCTTCAATGCCAAACCAAATCTGCTCCCTTATAAATCTATTTTTTGACCCTATTACTCTATCCAACAAATCTATCATTTGGAATGGGAGGCCAGATAAAGTGCTTCATTGATAAGGTCAAGTTAAAGGAGTTCATCATCACCAAGCCCTTATTATAGGAAATGTTAAAGGGACTTATCTAAGAAAAATAAGATGATTGAAAATATAAACAGTAAAGTGAAAGCAAACTCACAACTATCAACAACTGAACCTAAATAAAATAACAAAAATGAAAAGAAACCAAGCAAACAACTAGAACAGGAATAGATCCACAGAAATAGAGATCACATGGAGGGTTATCAACAGGGAGGGGGAGGGGTTAGAATGGGGAAAAAGGTACAGGGAATAAGAAGCATAAATGGTAGCTACAAAATAGACAGGGGGAGGTTAAGAATAGAATAGTATATGTAGAATCCAAAGAACTTCTATGTACAACCCATGGACATGAACTAAGGGGGTGGGGGGACTGTTGGTAGAGGGCTGCCGGGCAGAGGGGAAAAGAAAATGGAACTGTAATAGCATAATCAATAAAATATATGAAAAATAAATATTAAGCTATTTAAAAATAATAAATGATATTAAAATTTAGCAAAGGAATTAGGGCCCAATCAAAACTAAAGATGAAAGATAAGGAAAACAATACACAATGCTAGAGAAATTTGGTGGTAAAGCTGGAAAAAGTCAGAAATGTATTTGTGCGAGTCAGAAATATGCTCAGTTATTTGAGCCAAGAAAATGACAGAGGAAGAGTGGCCCACAGGCCATGAGTTTGGCAAGAAAAACAAGTTTTAAAAAGCTAAATTGCTCAAAGTCACTCAGCTAGTAAATGACACAGAGACTCTGAACTTGGAAGTTCTGCTCCACAGACTATGTTCTTAATCAGGCACATGCTGCCTCTCAGCACTACTGTGCCTGTTCAGGGAATCTGCCAAACCAAAACCCATGTGAAGTGAATTGTTTCTATCAAAATCATGGTAGGCACTATCGCAAAACACACTCCAAAAAGGAAAGCTTAAATCATGATTTGAAGTTGCTACAGCAAGTGAGAATTAAGTTGTGACCTGAATTCAGGAACCCAAGTACCAAATCACAGAATCTCTGAAGAGTCAAAACGTGATTTGACAAAAAAGAAAAGAAAATCCACTGACATGCTGCAATGCTTCTGATATCATTTTCTGTCCTGAATACACCTCAGGAAGTCAGAGGCGTTCGCTATGATCACCTAAGCTATCTTCCTAACATACTGAAAACAGAGCAGCGTAGTAACCTAGAGTTTTCAGATGCACATAGGGTTATAGTTGCTAAAAGGTAATCGCCATATATTCTCTTAGATGATGTTTCTTGCACGGTTGTCATAACAACACTTACATGTCAATGTTTTTCTAATGTTCTTGGAGAGCCTGACTAGCTCCTAGACTTCAGTTGCTGCTCAGAGGGGGGAAAAAGGAAGTCTAGAGGTACATCTGGGCCTTGCGGTTCAGCTGCAACTGCTGGGTTACCATATGGCCGCACAGAAAAAAATATACCCAGAAATACATCTGTCATTTCAACCTAAGCTATGAACACAAAACATAAAGTTGAGTATAAAAGAAAGAGATACTAAAATATACAAACAGTATTGATTGATAAAATCAGACTTCCATGAGAAGTTTCCAAACAGAAGTTTCTCCATAAATATTATTTTACAGAAGAGTAAATTGGAGACTATACAAAACTACTACATAGGAAGTAACAAAAAGTGGGAGTATTAGATGTGTTAAAATATGTTGGACTTTAATTGAGTAATCAATATTACTTGAGTAATTGAGAAAAATATTATACAGAAAAATAGCTAAATTCACTACTATAATAAATCTTTAAAAATGGTAAAGACTAAATTGGAACACATTACTTTATTAGAAAAACAGAGATCTAAAAATTCAATTATCTACAACCATACAACTAATAAGAATTCTAGGAAAAAAAGTAAAAATAGGCACACAATAGATATTTCAGTGTTACTAATAATAAAAATAGATGGTATTTTTCCTTAATGTGATGCATTTTCCCAAGTTTGTACAAAGTATAAATTACTTTATGACAAAAACTCAAAAGGAATACAATAAGATTTTAAAAAGATTAAAATCTGTAGTAGCTATAAAAAGATACAGTTCCCATTTTTAAAGGAAGAAAAAAAGAAGAAATTAAACTGATGTGCAAGGACACATCACCTGGTATAACAGAGTAACCACTGGGGGAACCCTATCATTACTGAGATAGGAGAGAAATGCGTGAGCTTACATATTCCTTTTAAAACTATCACACACCACTTTTTCTCAGTGAGGTGTTCTCTGCCCATCAATCTCTCCAACCCAAGGCCGGTCACTGTACTACATCAACACGTCCTGTGTCCTTCAGAGAAACAACAGTACAATTAACAACTAACTTCTCATTGTAAACAACAGAGGCCAAAGACAGAAAATGATACATTCAAATTGCTGGAGGAAAAACACTGTCAACCCAAAATTCTATATACAGAAAAACTATCAGAAATGAAGGTGAAACAAAAAGCTTCCCAGATGAACAGAGTAACAGAACTTTGCACTAGTATGTGTACTGTACAAGGAATACCCAAGGAACTCCGTCAAGCTGAAAGAAATACAGGAATATATGGGAAGAAATGGAAAGCACTGACAATGGTAAATATGTGGCTAAATATAAGAGAATATATGCATACAATTTAATATATTGTCTTTCTTTTCCTGATTCATTTTTTAAAACCCATATATACAATTGCCACTATATATTACATATAATTATTACAACTATTATTATATATAATTGGGTTTATAATAGGCAAATAATACCACAAAAGGAAAGGGAAAGAAAGAAAAGGGAAGGAGGAGGGAAAGGAGGAGAGATTGGAAAAGAAGAAAACGTCTCAACTCTCAGATTACATGACCATGTAAATAAAAAGTCCTATACAGAAAATGCATTTCTGTCTATTTTATAATATTAAGCTATTCTCATTTGAGTTTAGCAAAGTCATAGGACTTAAGAACAACATATAAAAAGTAATTTGTATTCTTATATATTAATAAAATATAGTTTTAACATTCTATTCACAATATCATCAATAAAGAATAAAAGTAAATTTAACAAAAAAAGTGCAAGGTCTGTACACTGAAACTGTGGAACATTTTTGACAAAAATTAAAGATTTAATGAGTTGAGAATGAGCATGGAATGAACAACTCAGTATTGTTAAGAAGGCTATTCTTTCTAAATTAATCTATAGATTTAATGCAATACCTATTGAAATTCTGGAAGTTTTTTAGAACTTGGCAAATGGATTCTAAAATGTATGTGGAAATGTAAAGAACCTAGAATAGCTAAAACAAATT
Organism: Tonatia bakeri; assembly: GCA_004024845.1. Lineage (NCBI taxonomy): Eukaryota > Metazoa > Chordata > Mammalia > Chiroptera > Phyllostomidae > Tonatia > Tonatia bakeri. Next base: position 34,743 of record PVIA01010789.1, read on the forward strand.
TTGAAAAAGAACAAACTTAGAGGACTTAAAATATCCAATTGCAAAGCTTAACTTTCATACAATAATCAAAATATTGTATTATCAGCATAAAGCTAGATATTTTTAAAAACTGAAAAGAACAGAAAAGCTAGAGAAAAGTATAGAATACAGACTTATTGATTTTTGACAAAGTTGCCTTTGCAACTTTGTTTTCTCAACAAAATGTGCTGATACAACTGTATGTCCATATGAAAAAAAAAAACAGTGAAAACTTAGTTCTTTGTGGCATACACAAAATATATCTCAAAATGGATTGCAGACATAAATCTAAGAACTAAAATTATAAAACTTCTACAAGAAAATAAAAAAGAAACTGAATGTAGTCTTGAGTTATAAAGATTTGTTAGATATCATACCAAAAGTGTAATCCATAAAAGAAAATATTGGTACCATCAAAATAAAATTGTTCTTCAAAATATAGTACCTTTTGAAGTTAATGTAATATCCAGAATATATATTTTTAAAAGTGTAGTTCAATAATAGGAAGACAAACAACACAATTAAATATGGGCAAGCATCTGACTAGACTATTTTACCAGAAAAGCTATGCCAATGGCTACTAGGCACAAAAAAAAAGATGCTTCAAATCATTAGACATCGGGGAAATGTGAATTAAAATCCAAGATGTAATACCACGTTGCAACCACAAGGAAGTTTATGATCAAAAATGGTGACAATACCAAGAACTGGTGAGGATATAAAGAAACTTGAACCCTCAGATATTGCTGGTCAAATGTTATAGCTTCTTTGTTAAATAGTGTGGCAATTTCTTAAAAAAATTAAACAATTTAACTGGATGGTTTGCTTTTTGGGTGTTCAGCTTTATAACTTATTTGTAAATTTGGTATATTAACCCCTTATCAAATGTATCAGCAAATATGTTCTCCCATTCATTGGGTTATCTTTTTATTTTGTTGATAGTTTCATTTGCTGTGCAATAAGTTTTTAGTTTGATGTTGTCCTATTTGTTTATTTTTCTTTTGTTTCCCTTCCTGAGGAGGTACATCAGAAAAAAATATCGCTGTAAGCAATGTCTGAGGTTTCACTGCCCATCTTTTCTTCTAGGATTTTTATGGTTTAGGGTCTTATCTCACATTTAATTGCTTAATCCATTTTGAATTTCTTGTGTGTGGTATCTAGGTTCATTTTTCTGCACATATCTGTCTAATTTTCCCAATACCATTTATTGAATAAACTATCTTTAGCGCATTGTATGTGCTTGCTTCCTCTGTCAAATATTGACTATAAAGGCGTGGGTTTATTTCTGGGCATTTATTCTGTTCCATTGTTCTATGTGTCTGTTTTCATGCCAGTACTATGTGGTTTTGATAACAATCCAATTAAAAAGTGAGCAAAGGACCTGAATAGACACTTCTCCAAAACAGACGTACAGAGGGCCAACAGACGTATGAAAAACTTTAAACCACCATGAGATATCACCTCACACCTGCCATAACGGCTATCATCAATAAATCAACAAACAAGTGCTGACGAGGACGTGAAGAAATGGGAACCCTGGTGCACTGTTGGTGGGAATGCAGACTGGTGCAGCCACCATGGAAAGCAGGAAGGAGGTATCTTAAAAAAATTAAAAATGAAACTGCCACTTCTGGGAAAACAGCCAAAGAAAACTGAAACGCTCATTCGAAAGAATATAAGCACCACTATGCTTACTGCAGCATTATTTACAATGGCCCAGATGTGGAAGCAGCCTGTGTGCCCATCAGTAAATGAGTGGGTAAAAAAGCTGTAGTACATTTACACGATAGAATACTACTCAGCCATAAAAAAGAAGAAAATTTCACCCTTTGCGACAGCATGGATGGACATGGAGAATATTATGTTAAGTGAAATAATACAGTCAGAGAAAGATAAATACCATATGATTTCGCTCAGGTGTGGAATACAATGAAAAAACTAACAAGCAAAACAGAGACAGGCTCATGGAGAGGATGACAGCTCTGGCAGGGGGTGGGGCAGGGGATGGAAAAATGGAGCAAAAAAGAAAAAGGACTCATGGACATGGACTACAGTGTGGTGACTGTGGCAGGGGGAGGGGGTGAGTGGAGGTGGAAGAAGGTATAATAGGGATAAACGTTAATGGAAAAATATAATACAAAAAGACAAATAAAAGAATTAAGCATATACTTACCATAGGACACAGCACTTCCTGTCCTGGTAAGCTACCCAGGAGAAATGGAAATGTGTTCAACACAAGGTCTTGTATGCAAATGTTCATTGCACCATACTCATAATAGCCAAAATCTGAACCAATCCTGTGTCCATCAACTGATGAATGGGGAAAATAATAGTGATGTACCTATGCAATGCAATATTGTTAAGCACTAAAAATGAGCAAATTGCTCATACATGCAACAACATGACAAACCTCAAAAACATGATGCCAGACCAAAAAAAGACTACATATTTGTATGATTACATTTGTAGGAAATGTCTTGAAGAGGCAAATCTATACAGATGAAAGGAGGCCAGTGGCTATCTGAGACTGGGAATACAAGCGGGGATTAAGTGCAAATGGGGGTAAAAAAGTGTTCTAAAATTGTATTTTTTTGATAGTTGTACAATTATGTACACTTACTAAAAATTATGTCACTGAATACTCACAAAATTGTTAATGAATAAAGAGAACATCACTAAAAATGGTGAGGTAGACAGTGCATCCAAAGCAGCTCTTTGGCTTTTAATTTACTGATACTTAAGTTACCAGCTAAAATAAAATTATTCTAAGTTAAAAAGAAACAATTAAGAAGATTCTAAACAATTTTTAACTAAAGGCCTAATTTTCACCCCCATCAGAACGTACTACACTATAACTAAATAATATCTAAAATCCAGTAGAAGCCACCGCATTTGTAAATTGAGGACTGCAATATTGGAAATAAAAACATGGCAAAATGTACACCTCAAGCATGAGGATCACTGTAAGAAGTATGTAATTCACTATATAATCATCTACCTTATCCTCTGGCTGTACAGACTACAGTAACTATACAGTAACACAGCACTATACAGAAATTTTAACATTGTAGCCATAAAAAATCAAGAGAGAGCCAGAAGGAACCCCAGTAATATCTGTGTCAGAATCACAACTTGTCTAACCTACTTTAAAAAGACAGTTTATGGTCAGGGATTAGTTTAGAGAAAAATAAGCAACACAAAATTAATATTAAAGATCTCATTTATAATTATAAGAGCAAAGAAAATTCCAGATAGTTTTTCATGAAGTTATATCTATGTTCTATAATGCTAATTTATAGAGAAAGTCCTAATGTTATTTTGTCCATCACTAAAACATTATCCACCACTTGAAATTTTCTAATAGAATATTATAGTCTAAAAAGAGAAGAAAAGCTCACATTTTCCCAAATTAAATTAAAGTCAAGTCAAATAATGTATTCCTGACAACCAGACGAAACTTGTCTTTCAACAGTGTCATTATGGAATGGTAAAATTAATAAGCTTTTCAATCATCATGTCAAAAAAAGCTGGCCATATGTCTGAAAAAGATAAAAAAGCATTTTGAAAATAGCTTTGACCACAGAGATCAGAGGTTAATTCTTTCTTTATTCTTTGAAAATTATTTCCCAGCATTTTTTCATAGTTTCTAAATAGTAAGACAAATATGAGGATATTTCTGGGGACCGAAAAAGAAATGTGATGTTACACTTTTCCTTGGTTCCAAACCTGAGAACTAAAGCGAAGATGGATAATGATGCTACTGCTCTGTCACAGGGATGATGTGCTTCAAATGCTGGATTCCTTCCACAGTGTTATTAAAGTTCTTTGAAGCATTGCTACTAAGAAAAAAAAAATGTCAAAAGAGTTCGTGTTATTCATTGTTTGTCAGAATCCACTGCTGCTTCAGGTTGTGCCTAAGCTAAGAAGTCCATTTCATTTTAGAAGCCACAGGCACAGCAAAGTACTATAGCAAGTGAACAGAAAACATAATAATAGACACAGGTAAAAAAAAAAAAAAACTCGGTTCCAAACTTTAGTGAATCTGGAAAGGACACTAAGAATTTTAAAACAATGATAGTCTACATAAAAAGCAGATCCAGAGTTCCAATGGAATAAGTGACAAGGGGTCTTCCAGTCTTTATTAAAAAGACAAGAAGCAAGGCCTAGGTCACATTTTGTGAAGATGTTAGATATACTTGCTATTTCTCTAAAATTATTAAATCTGCTAACCATCCCCAGTACTTTTTTCTAGAAGAAGTGAGGAAGAAAATGAATAGAAGGAATATTACAAGTAGAAAGGAATAATAATAATAATAGTGGTAGAAGTAATAATAATGAACATTTATTTAACACTTAACCAAGAGGCCAAAGATTTAATAAGAATTTTACGTGGAGTATGTCATTTAATCCTCACAAATGACTTTCTGAGTTATTTGACAGCATAAGCTGCCAGAGAATTATTTGAACTTAGTCTTCACAATAGAATGAGCCCTCTATGGTTGAAAAGACAGATTCCTCTCTGCCTCTTTCAAAAATGCATCTGAATTCATTGAATTATAGGATGACAGAAAGCTTCAGGATCGACTGACCTCATATAAACTTCTATATTGTTAGTGATGGCTTGTAAAGGAGTAAATATATTAATTAGTTGTCTATTTTCCTTAATTTCCAAATGAATAAATTTGAGGCTTCGAGATTAAAGGGACTTACTAAAATCACTGTTGTCAGAGGTACCTCTCTCCTAGGCTGTTGCCACTCACCCCACACATCACGACCTTACAAGGCAGAGAAGGAAGCTCTGAGCCATTCCTCTGATTTCTAATAGCCCCACTAACAAACATGGTCCCTTACGTACAAAACAAGCTCTGGGATCTATGTCAATGAGTTAGGTTTGTATGACCAAATGTTGACACCTAAACTGCATACTGGACTGCAACAAATTTCTGCTTAAATTTGCCACAATGCCTCAAAAGATCCGTGTGATAAACTTCCAAATTCTCAGAGAAATATTAGATTAGAACCTGAGAGATAACACAGCACAAATTAACATGGATGCCCATTTACATCTTAATTCCCAATGTTGAACCTGTTCTTTTTAAATAATAAACTAATGTATTCATATTTAATGCTTGACATCTGATAGGGGAAGATGATTTAAAAAGGAATTGAGCCTAAAGAAAGACAAAAGCATCCCACCCCTCAGTTGTTCGGGCATCGTCCCACAAAGCAGAATGTTCCCATTTCAGTTCTGGTCAGGGCATGTGCCTGAGCTGCAGGCTCTGTCTCCAGATGGGGTGAGTGTGAGTGGCAACTGATCAATGTTTCTCTTTCACATTGACGTTTCTCTCCCTCTCTTTCTCCCTCCCTTCCCCTCTAAAAATAAATAAATAAAATCTTGTTTAAAAAGATAAAAACATAGGAATGCCATACGGGAAAAATAGAAAATTGAGAGAGAAGAATATATGAGGCATAGATGATCACTTAAGAGAAGATGCAAAGGGAACAACAACAAAAAAAATGGGAATCAAAGCTTTGTCAAGCCATCTGGGACAGTTCCTTCTGACCTCAAAATTCTGTTGAATTGAATTCTGGCCACGATCACTGTATCAGATGCCAGTCAGTGGCGTTCTTGCTGCTTGGTAACCAACTCTTATGTCCTTATAACTTTAAAACTAGGCTGATGGTTTTCTATTTCATCAGTAGCTCATCAAATTGTTCACAAGTATGATCCACCTTTAGCCATGTAGTCACCCACTGACTGACAACACGAAACAAAGATCATGGTTTAGCAAAAACATTACAGTTCGTTTTGCTCCTGATTTACTGTCATTCAGCGGCATGATTAGCTCTTGTTTTTGTTGGTTTGTTTTTGTCTTGCTTTGACGGCAGGGGCAGTGGTTCATAGGTATGAAATGAATGGCCCAAAAAGTTAAATTATCATGAAAGCCTTCACTGTTCTACTAAGAAATAAATATCCTAATTGATTTAAAAATAGCACTTTCTTACCAAATTAGAAACAACAGACAATGTAAAGTTATTAGCAGGAACAGCTTGTATGGGGAAAATAATGAATATCAAGATCAAATTTATCAATACAAACATAATTTTTAACCCTGATTTTCTTTCTTCTTTCCATGTTTTAAGAAACTACAAATTCAGAATTTAGCAACATAATAATTCAAAAGTGTTGTACATCTAGTTGAGACTCACTCCATGCCACAACTTTATTGACTATAGTTTCCATTTAGATGAACTGCACCCTCCCAAATACCCATTCTGGTAAACCCAGGTAAAAGAACAGAAATGTAACATAAGATGACAAGACTGTCATCCTTATTTGAACTAAAAATCCTGCCTATTGCTTTATTTTTAAACTGCCACTGACATGTTTAAATTATAATTGCATCCTCTCAATGAGCACAGTCCCTTATTATTGGAACTGGCAGGGGGCCTTGACATTTGAGTCATCATTTCATTAGGTCTATTTCTTACACTGGTGTACAAAGTGAATATATATATAGCCAGATGAAATATGGACTGGGGAGATCTGAAGCAGTAACTTTAAACTGAATTAATATATCTCAAATCTACCAAAAATATAAAACAGTTAACACTGGTAATAATATATTCTACTCCAGGCACATTTTTTAAAATATTAACTTCAGTTCTAAAGGGAAGAAATGCTGCAAATCCTCCTAGCCAAACATTGTATTTCTGTAAGACAGAACTAACATTTTAATATTCCCTATGTTACAAAGATAGAATAATCCCAGTTTTAACACAACTACAAATATGGACAAAAACACATATTTAACAACTTTCCTTCAGTCTCAAGTGCTTCAAAATGGGTAGCATTTACTGAATATATATATATATAATATGTTATATAATATATATGGCACATATGAAAAATATTATTTAAAACATCATATGTAATAAAATAGAAATAATGAAGTTCATTCAGACTAACATCCTGATGTGTACCAAAATGTAATCTTCAGGCTTTTCCTTGGATGTTTTCAAATCACTGAACTTATATGATGAAAACACTACTGGATGAGTATCCCTAAACCACCTGATTCAGTCACAAATAAATGTGCATCCTTTCATCTTTCTCAAATTATTTGTTTACAATTTTTCTGCTGATTTTCAAAATTATTAAAATGAATCAATTATAAAACTAACGCTGAATGAAAAATCCCCCAAAAGTCTTTGACTCTGCTTTCAGGAGGCTATTTCCTCATTTTCTCTATTACCTCAGGCACTCAGAATATGTGCAGATTATCCATTCACCAAGCTCTCGGTTGTTTCTGCAACATTTCCTTCCTTCGGCCCAGAGCAGCTTACGCATTTCTGAGACCCAACAGCTTTCCCAAAATGCTTGGGAATAAGCCTAAGAGAACTTCATTTATCTTAACACAAAATACTGAAAGAATCCTTGGTACAACATTATTTTCCCTGTTAATCACTGAAAGTACATTACCAAATTTAAGATAGTCATAGCTGATTTTTCTTATCATTTTATTATTTATTTTACAGTTGACTTTTTCTAAAAAATATTTACCTGAGGAAACATGTTTGTTGAAATGCAACTATGTTAAGATGTATTTCTGTTCTTCCCATCATCTATTCATAATTTATAACCCAGATTTTCCCAAAAGGGTTTCAAATAAATCCACAATAAAGATTCCTAGTGTTCACTGTATTCTCTCAAGGAGTAAACCTGTTCTAAAGAAACACAGACTAAAATTTAATTAGAACTCCTGAGATAGTTACTTCATTTCCAACTTTTTTTTAGAAAATACATTATTCTGTATATTAGGACAAAACTATAATGCAAACCAGATGTTTCTAGATTATGAAACTTAGGACAGAACATACTCAAAGTCTAGCTAGCTCCTGACCTACATTTATTTAAGGACAAGGCAAGCACGTCCCACAGTGTTGTAACCAGTCTTCCCATTTCTCTCATAGTTTAACTTCAATCACTGGAAATATTCATGGGCTTACAGCATCAGATTTTAATGAGTCCTATCATTTTTGTAATTACTATGGCTAGTATTAATAAATGTCTTTTCATATTCTGAAATAAATTAATGGAATATGCAAACACTAAGCAAAATGGCTGGGAATAGGGCCAAATCTTATTACATACATCCAGGGACCAGTAATTTTCTAAATGGCAGTTTTAGCTCTCTTGCCTAAATAATTGTAAGTACAGTCAGCATGTAATTTACTGAAATAATCATGCAATCTTCTAGTTTCCATCACCGATCTCAGGTTCATGGCCACTTACCTTGTCTTTATTTTCTGTGCCAGAAGCCTCAGGCTTGGTCCTAATCACAAACGGGGTAGAGAGTCGCAGCAGGACCCTTTCGAAGGTGGCATTCACCTTTGGAGAAACAATCTCAAAGCAGTCCTCAAACTTGAGCACTTTGTGGGTGTCCCATCGGAGCTGCTTCCTCAGGCCTTCCCCCAGCTGAAGAACTGACATGTGGGGGTCAAACATCAAGTGGAAAGGGAAGGCTCTGCAGAAGGTGTTGATGCTAATTCGGAGGTCCTCGGGAACTTGGGAGGTTCCCTGTGGAAGGTTCTTTGTGATATGAGTATTGTCACATTCTTTGATAAGGAAAGTAAGACAGCTACAGTTGCCTGGGTTTGAGCCATCAGAGCACAATTTCTCATTTGCAACCTGTTCCACTTCCACATCCAGCCGATAGATCTTCTTTCCTGCAGCCTTAATCATCCCCAGCATCGCAAAGCCCACAATATGGTGAGGGTGGAAGTAGTGGAGCATAAGAGTACCTTCAGGAAGCTCCTTGCATAGGAACGATGGTGATTCCAGAGTGGCCTGTTTTCCAAATGAAGTTCTAATGTGTTCCAACAAAGCATCAAAGCCATTAAAGAAGTCCTGCAACGTGCCACCTACAGCTCGAAGGACTCTCTCATTCTCATCAAAGCATATATTAAAGAACTCCTCACCAAATCTTTCTTGAATTTCCTCAAACTTCAAACCTAGAGGTAAATAGGAAGCAAATATTAGGGAATAAAAATATAAATAATTGAATTTAAAGCTTTTAAATACTTATCAAAATGAGGTAGCTAGTGGGTGAAACATGAGAGGTCCATAAATTTCCCAAATAGGTTAATTCATTTCTTTTGAATCAGAGAAAGTAAATTTCATCTTCTGAATGGTTCTAGGGTGTTAATGAGCATAAACTCATTTGTTTGCTTGTTTTTAAACAGACTTTATTTCTAGAGCAATTTTAGATTCACAGCAAAATTGAGCAGAAAGAATGTGAAAGTATTTTCTATATACCCTGGGCCAGTTCTCCACACGAGCCCCATGCCCCACAGTCAGCACAATGCACTACAGCAGCACACCTGTTATAACCGACGAGCCGACACTCACACGTCATCACCCAAAGTCCACAGTTTACTTTAGGGTTCACTCTTGGCGATGTACTCCTTGGGTTTTGACAAGTGTATAAAGACGTGTTTCCACCATCCTGAGTAGTTTCACTGCCCTAAAAACCCTCTACATTTCATCTGTTTACTTCTCCCTCTCCCTCTCCCAACCTCTGGAGCAACAACTTTTTAAATGCTGCTAATCTAACCTTTCTTTTCATTGCCCTACTCCGTTTGCTGCAATTAGCACAAATAATATCTTTTCCTTAATGATTTCACTCATTGTTAAAAGATTTTTATAGAGGCAGCTATAAGGTCTCTATATTATGTCCATCCAATATTACCATCTTACTTATTAAAATCTACTTATTAAGTGGAAAATATCAACCAGAAAGGGAATCTATGGTACACAAGTGATGAAAGGCATGAAGCCGTCCAGGTAAACAGAAGGACTAAAGTCAGGAATCCCAGGGGAAGACCTGTAGGTCAGCTAGACCCATCAGTGAGAGACAAAACAAGGCATTAAAAATGGCAAAACTGGAATGCCCTGCATTCTTTCACCTAAAAAAGTAAAAATACCCAAGAGTGGACTAGTAATCTGACCAGATAGAGTTAAAGGTCTTTGTTAAATTTCTAACTTCGTACTCACTCCTAGATGCTGTGGTAAAAAAAGAATTCTGCTTTATAGTAATATAATTATAATAAAATAGAGGGGAAAAAACATCAAACATTCTTTGATACCTTACTATAGAGTCTAAATACGGTGGTAGCCAAGTTAAAAGGCCAGTTTGACAAAGTTCTTAAAATCAATGTGAAATGAAAAAAGTAAAAATCTAAGTGAAAAAGAGTCCCTTTATTAAGAAGCATTTCACATTAATTTTAGTTTCACAGATTTGATGCTCAAAGCAAGCTGAGAAAGTCACCTATTAAGACGAAAACATCGGCTGCCACACACATGGTCACGTTACAAAATTGTCCTTCAACGTATGCTGCACCCACTAACAGTAACACCAGCCGGAACTGGTAACAATAGCATTCATCTGCCCAGTTCGCTGGTGTGGGAGAAAACCAGACAGGCGACACGGCAGTCTGGCTCCTGCTCCGACCGCTGCGCTGAGACTGCTTTCACAACTCATTAAACCAGTACATACTGTTTTGTCCTTATCTTAGTTAACCTTGTTTGTTGTTTATCCTTTCATTTGATTCTATCTATCATCTCTTCCTTCTAAATCTCCCTTCTCTCTTGGCTTATAAAACCACACTCTTCTGATTTGATTACTATCTGTCTGAAAATTCCTTCAGTAAAACTTCTCCCTATGCCAAATCCTTACATCACCCTCACTATAACTAAAAATTTCCAATACATACAAATTAAATGTATGTCCCTTCAAAGACAATGTTCTTTGTCACTATTAAAACTTTTAATTATAAAATTCTAATTAAAAACTAAATTCAGAATAAAGTTTCTTATAATCTGACTGCATTTGCTGACCTATAAAATCCCATGTCACTGAAAATACTCCATGGACTACTTCCATACTTTGAAGAGCTGTATCCTAAAAGGACTTAGGGTCTTTATGAACAGAAGGGAAAAATAGAATTTCTTCAAACTTGCATTTTTCATAACATTAAAAATGTCCTCACAGTTACTGAGTAAAGAATACAAGTATAAATAAAATACAGTAAGCTTATATGCTTATGTTCTATTTCCAATACCAAAATTCTAAAGAATCTTCCAAAAACTAACAAGTAAATGCACTCACTAGAGGCAATAAAAACTACTGTGTCAGTGAGCAGCCATACTCTATGAAATAGAAATCCTTGCTGCTTGGAAAACCACTTCTGTATGGGTATGGGGATTGTTAGCTCCCAAATAATGACAATAAGGCCCACTAGGTTGCAAAAGTAACTTGTACTAATAACAAAAAACTAAATTATTTTGAATATTATACTCAAATGATATACATGGTAATTCTATATAAACCATAATATTCAATTACTTAATACCAATTTTTTTTGTTCTCACAATTGTTGAACTGTACAAAATCAGGGAAAAAAAGAATTCTTAAGAGTTTGAAAAATTAAAATTAGGGAAAGATCACTTCAACTTTTGCAAATATGCTATGAATCAAGAGCCAAGACTTCCATTTAGACTTTATCTCAGAATGTAGAAAACACAGAGGAAGTACTTCAGCTCAGACAATCAGGTGCAGTTCTCACTCCAAGGCTCTACCTATGACTAATGCAACCCCCTGCTTACAGCAAATCACTTGAAACGTGTAGACAATGCTGATCTTCTCTATCATAAGACACCATGACAGCTTGACATTTAGGTCTATAAGAATACATTTCCTCAAGAAACAAACTTTCATTAACAAGTATGTTAGAAGTCAGAATTTTAAGTTATTGTTAATTTACCTCTAAAAAAAATTAGTAGCCTAAATGGTAATATTCTTCAACTGTTAATGAAACAGTCTGGTCATTCCTGACATGAATTTTGTGTCCCTCACCTGCTATCCATCTGACTTCATGCCGTGCACTTACTTCTTGAGGACAAGAACCTGATCCCATTTATGTCTGCATTCCTAGGACACTAAGACTTCATTCACAGAAATTAACCAAACATTATTTGTTGGCTAACTATAATCAAGTTTTTAAAGCTACAGCTGTGCCACATCTAAGGATACCAAGACAGCTAAGCACATTCTTTCCTCACATGGACCTCTACAGATAATTAAATGAAAGTGTGACTGGGCTAAAACAGTGTCAGAGTCGTACAGGAGGTATGGAAAAAAGACTGTCTGACTCTTTCCTCAGGGAAATATGTTTCAAGGGAAACTTGAAGAAAAAGGAGTTATTTAAAAGGCAGAGAGGGACAGAACAAGCACACCAGCAGATGCACAGTTATGGAATTTGGATGAACCAGGAAGATGCAAGAGCCCAGCATGAAATTTGATAAAAAGCTGAAATTAAGAGAAAATGTACACTAAATTAGAAATAAATAATCCCAGCATGGTCAAGGCAAGGCAAGCAGATAACAACTGGGGTGCAGGGGTGGGGAGATGAAGTGTTAATTTATCAGAATACAGAAGACGGACTTAATGCTGCCATGACCAGAGGCAAAGACAGCAGCCTGAGAAATGCTGCAGTGTCCTTGCAGACTGAACTAGGCAGTCCCAGTAAGAATGGAAAAGCGAGTACCAAGAAATGTGCCCAATTTTTCATAACTATTTTATTTAATAGTTAAAAACTCCTATCAAGTAGATATGTTTAATTGTTCTCATTTTACAGGTGAGAAATGTTAAGAAATTTGCCTATATTCACACAACTATAGGTAGCAGAGACATGTTTCAAAGTGAAGTCTGTCTAATACAATATCTTGAGTAAAACATCTGCATGGGCACAACAATCAGACAAGAAAAAGAAATAAAAGGCTTCCAAATTGGAAAGGAGGAAACTCCTCCTTTGTCATTGTTTGCAGATGACATGATAGTGTATGTAGAAAACCCTATAGACTCTACCAAAAAACTGCTTGACCTAATAAATGAATTTGGCAAAACAGCAGGATACAAAGTCAATATCCAGAAATCAAAAGCATTTCCATACACCGCCAAGGAAACATCGGAAGCAGAAATCAAGGAAAAAAATCCCATTTGAAATAGCAAGAAGAAAAACAAAATACCTAGGAATAAACCTAACCAAAGAGGTAAAAAAACCTGTATTCAGAAAACTATATACCACTGAGGAAAGAAATCAAGGAAGACACAAACAAATGGAAACATATACTATGTTCATGGATTGGGAGAATATCATTAAAATGTCCATATTACCCAAAGCAATTTACACATTCAATGTGATACCTATTAAAGTACCAATGGCTTATTTCACAGACATAGAACAAACACTTCAAAACTTTATATGGAACCATAAACGACACCGAATATCTGCTGCAATTTTGAGAAAGAAGAGTAAAGTAGGAGGGATCACAATACCTGACACTAAACTATACTACAAGGCCACTGTAATCAAAACAGCCTGGTACTGGCATAAGAACAGGCACATGGACCAATGGAACAGAACAGAGAGCCCAGAAATAAACCCAAGTCTCTACAGTCAATTGATATTTGATAAAGGAGGCAGCGACATAAAATGGAGTAAAAATAGCCTCTTCAACAAATGGTGCTGGGAGAACTGGACAGCTATGTGCAAAAAAATGAAACTAGAACACCAACTTACACCTTATACAAAAATAAATTCAAGATGGATAAAAGACTTAAATATAAATCGTGACACCATTAAAGTACTAGAGGAGAACATAGGGAGGAAAATCTCAGATATATCATGCAAAAACTTTTTTACTGACATGTCCCCTAGAGCAAGGGACATAAAAGAAAGAATAAACAAATGGGACCTCATCAAAATACAAAGCTTCTGCACAGCTAAAGAAAACAGTATCAAAATAAAAAGAGAACCAACTGTATGGGAAAACATATTTGCCAATGATACCTCAGACAAGGGTTTAATCTCCCAAAATTTATAAAGAACTTACATGACTCCACTCTAAGAAGACAAGCAACCCAATTAAAAAATGGGCAAAGGACTTGAACAGACACTTCTCCAAGGAGGACATGCAGAAGATATAAAATCACATGGAACAATGTTCAATATCGCTAGCTATCAGAGAGATGCAGATTAAAACCACAATGAGGTACCACTTCACACCAGTCAGAATGGCCATCATAAACAAAGCAACAGACAACAAGTGTTGGAGAGGTTGTGGAGAAAAGGGGACCCTAGTGCACTGTTGGTGGGACTGCAGACTGGTACAACCACTGTGGAACACAGTATGGAACTTCCTCAGAAAATTAAAAATGGATCTGCCTCTCAACCCAGCAACTCCACTGCTGGGGCTATATCCTAAGAATCCTAAAACACCAATCCAAAAGAACCTTTGCACCCCCATGTTCATAGCAGCACAATTTACAATAGCTAAGTGCTGGAAGCAACCTAGATGCCCATCAGTAAATGAATGGATCAAAAAACTATGGTACATTTACACAATGGAATTCTATGCAGCAGAAAG